>OMNO01064269.1:14546-25241 GCA_900303215.1 Trachyrincus scabrus
TGTTTCCTGAAACCTAAGCACCTATTCTTAGAAAGTGATGCTGGAATGGGGCAGGTACCTCAGAAGCCTTCATTTTATTCTAAGCCAGTAGCCTGTTTTAAAGCAGCCAGATAATGAGAAATGCAGGCCAACAAAAGCCATGTTAATGAAAAACAGCAGCTTGCAGCCCTACTGATTTGGACTTACGTGGGTCGCTATCAGAGAGCAAAACGCTGCTGTTATATTCAGCAGGCTCTAAATCTATACATACTCTGCAAGATAATGATCTCCCTTTTACCTAAGGCTTTTACTGACTCAGGCACACATTCACCAGGGCTGTTTGTCACAATAGTTAATGTGTGTGTGTGTGTGTGTGTCAGGATTCCTTCTTGAATCTTGATTATATGGGAGGTGGTTATAAAGACATTACTCAGGGAGATATCACCTGTTTGCCACACGCTGGTTACATTTAAGTGGCATTGAACATCAGCCCCGACATATGTATTTTGAACATATTGGATTGCTAATTTTATACCGAGATGATTGTGGTAGGGTAATGCCTCAAAGACATCGCTACCGCGTGTTGAACAGTAACTCAACACTAAAACCAAATACAGAGTCAGCACCAGCTTTGGTGAAACAGTAATTGCATAATATGTTTGTAGGTGTACTGCTGTGGGTTCATCTTTTGTTTCTGGATCGGAGGGTTAAAGCAAGCATTGTCTTTGGCATTTCTCCGCTTTAATTTCAATCAGATAGTGGCTGTGCACTATTTCAAACTCTCAAAGTATTTTAATAGCTTTAAGTTCATTCGTGGTATTCAGGGTGATTTGCTGGACCTGACTGATGCCGTGTGGATTGGAAACCCAAGTCGATGGGCTTTCGGCTCATTGACTTGTTTAACACGTTGGATCCCGTTCCACTTGTTTAACCCGTTCCACTTCTTCACTCTCTCTTTGCCTGTAGACCAGATTCCCTTCAAGTAGAAAAAAACCCCTGCTACTGCAATCCCAGTGTAGAGAGACTCAGAGGGGGCTAGAATCTCTCTGCTGACAGACCAACAAAGTGTCTCAGAGTGGCTATTTAGGTCCAGAGGTGTATGACATGTGACAGACAGCTGCTGTAAGAAGCAGGAGCAATTGCTCTCTTATCTGATGGGCAAAGAAAAAACATACGTGTTTGAGTCAGCCCACTGTCAGCCCAGGGCCCAGTGGACCGGCCCACCTGGGATGTATACGAGTTAACAACCACAGATATCATGACCTAGCAAGTGTAAACAGTGTTTCAACAAGTTTTACCCCTGCCGATATTCACGAATGGCTGTACAACTTTTGTTGTAAGAAAATGTTTTTAATGTGATTATAGGTCTCCAAAGCATGTTAGAATAGATCTGTGGCTGATTGATCGTAGTCGTAGGTCACAAATCTGCAGCTGAATGCTAATCTTTGTTGCTCTCCAAAACAAAGGGAGGGAGATTATATTACACTTAAGAATAGCAATGTTTCTGTTTACCTACGCCGTATCGATCCTCAAAACAAAATAACGGTCTAATAACGGTCTGAGGACCGCCTGACTGCAGTCGATCGTAAACAACGAGGCAATGCTGCTTTATCTTGTGTGAGAAGGCCAACTGATTCTGCAGGCTGGTTCCGAGTGCTGGGTGTAGTAATGAAGCCTCATTTGTCCTGAGTGCTGGGTGTAGTAACGAAGCCTCATTTGTTCTGAGTGCTGGGTGTAGTAACGAAGCCTCATTTGTTCTGAGTGCTGGGTGTAGTAACGAAGCCTCATTTGTTCTGAGTGCTGGGTGTAGTAACGAAGCCTCATTTGTTCTGAGTGCTGGGTGTAGTAACGAAGCCTCATTTGTCCTGAGTGCTGGGTGTAGTAACGAAGCCTCATTTGTCCTGAGTGCTGGGTGTAGTAACGAAGCCTCATTTGAGTGCTGGGTGTAGTAACTAAGCCTCATTTGAGTGCTGGGTGTAGTAACTAAGCCTCATTGAGTGCTGGGTGTAGTAACGAAGCCTCATTTGAGTGCTGGGTGTAGTAACAAAGCCTCATTTGTCAAGAGCTCTCTGGGGGTCCTCACTTCCCTTCTTAATGAGACATCACGCTAGTCCTATTAGAAAGGCCGATCAATAAACTTAGGTATGCATACAGGGCTCGGCCACTGAGACCCTATTCACAGGCCATGACTACTGCACGCCAGTTCACCATCCCCGTAAGCCATATTCCCCATCTACTCCACAGCTCCATGCCTTCTCTGAGATCCTCGCTGCCCAGAAGCAGCCCGCCGTGTGCTCCTGTGCTCCACCGGGGGGTGGTGGTTGTTGTTCAGGTTGTTTTTGTATTTGCTTGTTTTTTTCAGGCAGCACTTGACGCAGGATGTGTTTGAAGGATTGAAACACATGCTACACATGTATTAAGTTACATGTGATCATTGACCTCCTTCAGTTTCTATAGGAACTCTCCATGTACAGAATGGCATTCATGAAAATCCGTGAGGAGATGATAAGCGTGCACCTCGGACATGCCAAAGTGACATTCACACCATTTAGAAACGACAGAAGAAGATTTAAGATGTAAGCTGTTGTCCTTTTCTTGTCAGGGAGGAATGATTTGTGGTGATTCATTGTTTTGTGTAATGAATGTGATGTTTGGCAATTTACATTGGACAGCGATTGTCAACAACTAATAGCTAACAAAATAAATAATAGAAAATATTATATATGCAGGTTGCTCAAAAAATACAGGACAAAATGGTCCACCATTTTTCACCTTTGCATATTAACAACCATGGTAATATTTGACACATCCTAATCTCAACATGAAATGTTCTCTGGAACGAGATGTTGGTGATGACATGTGATAAACCCGTTGGAGTGATCTTGGTGTGATAGTGTTCTGTCAGTCCCAGCGTATATGCTTGCTTTTCCACCAGACACTTGGTATAAATGAACAATCATGCCAATAAAGGGATACACAACAGTTACAGGCTTTCAAATAAATGCCAATAGAAAATCTGCTTCAGTCAAGCCATACCAGAAGTATAATGTGAGGTCATGTTTAATTCATTGAGAATACGTACTCTACTGTGCCGGAGCAATCTCCTTTCACCGACTACAAAATGGATTCCCAAAAATCAACAATGTCCCAGCTGGGCCCACGGACCCCCCATTGAGTCTCTGGCCCCCCGGCCCCCTCGTCTATTTACCGTCACATGACCCTTTTTTCCGGTTCTCAGGCCGGTTCCCCGCCTGATTTGTTTGGGGATAAATGTTTCAATTTATTGAGTGAAATAATGAAATCCAGACTCAACAGGGGAACTCAAGGTATCCAACGTTATAAAGATTTTCACTTTCCTTTGAGACACTTCAGATGTAACTGGTCTTCTGTATGGAGTCTCTCAGAAGACGATTCACTCTCAGTCTGAATGTGAAACATGGCTTCTTTCACCTGAATGTTTCAGACATGCGGCCTTGCTCTTGCGCTATTTTTTGGAAAGATTCAGAATACGGAAAATAGTATGGAATAGATTTGATTATTTACATGTGTTGTATTTGTGTACGTATAAATTCAGCACACCTCAACCCATATTTCATATTTCACACCTTTTTAAGTTGCATCCCCTGTTTAAGGGCATTGCCCAAGAGACCGAGTCTATGTCTATTGACAGACTGATATGTGCTGATATGAAGAGTCCAGTCGCATTTATGGATGGAAATGCATGGGTGAAATGTTTTAATAAAGGTCCCGAAGGACTGCACCTGCTCCCAGCTAAACGTAGTCTTATTTTACCATCTGGCGTTTGGTTACAATATACCACCAAACGTCAAGCACCACAATAATGGAATTCCACTTTCTAACTTGAGGGGACAACAGAAGCACACACACACACACACACACACACAATAGATGTTTGGCACACATTGTGAAGAGAACTGGATCACAACAGTGTGCATTGTTTCTTGGCCATGCTTGTGAACTCATGAGCTCGTCGGTGGACTGGAACCCTGTCTAATCCAGACAGCGCCTCTGACTAATGGACCCAGCCCATGCAAATGACTTTCTGGATTGATCGTGCTAATGGTGTCATTAAGCAGAACCGTTGCTGTCTCTCGCTCCCTGAAGGTGGATATAGTGGCGTGGTTCACTCTTTTTCCGTGGCATAGACAACAGGAACGTGGGCTTCAATTCACTCCAAACTACATTTTCAGCAAAGACTGGATTGACTATGAACCAAAATAAGTTTAGTTTTCAATATATTTCAATATATTTATTTTGTACCCCGATGGTCTTGAGGGAACAGGTGGAACCCATGTTTGAACAATATGTCTGTCACACTTCGGTGGTCTGTGGAGTCCCCAGTGAGCTGAACAGCTGCAGGACCTGCTGTGGAATTATTACAATAAAAACATAATTTGACTGGAAGGATTGTATCACCACGAATCAGAACAAAGCATAGGGTGATCCCTGACATTTCAGATGTGCAGAAATGTTTGTTTCTCCTTCATTGTCAACACAATGAGCACATCCACGTTGAAACTTGAACTCAGCCTGCCATAATAACTCACCCTGCCATAACCTTAATTACTTCAGGTTCAGCCCATGGTGGGTGCATTTAGAAGCAGACTCTGACTCGAGTCGTGAAAAGGGGGACTTGAGACTTGACTTGGACTCACCTGCTGTGAGACTTGGTGCTTTGAGACTGGAGTCTCTGGAGAAAGCTAAAATTCGGTCAGATTCCAAAGGCTATGATGAATAAATAATAATGCAGTTTCTTTGTTGCGCCACTGGAAAAAAAAGCGACATATTCAGCTCACCCCATATATTTGATGGAACTGGAGGCTGCATTGACATTAACTAAGAAAGGCTAATTGCCAGGCCCAGATGGTATTCCCCAGATGGAGCTTTTGTTACATTTTTGGGATCTACTGGGACCAGCAATACTTAATTATATTTTGTCTGCTATTGAAAGGGGCTTTTTTCATAAACATACAAATTATGCAATCATTTTATTGAATTTAATAAGACCACACAGTACCAATTTCAGACCTGTGTCCTTAATTGACAGTGATAAAAAACTGTATTCTAAAGTACTAGCACTACGCCTAAAGAATTACATGAGAAAATGAATACAGAAGGATCAAACAGGCTTCACGAAGGGGCGCCTCACTGCGGACAACACATCCCGACGAGGACATGTTATACATGAGACACGCTAATTAGACATCCTGCCCGCAAACCTGTCACTCGATGCTGAGAAAGCCTTCGACAGGCTGAAATGGCAGTATCTGTGCTCAGTTCTGGAGAGATTTGGAATAGGGAAAGGCTTCATTTATATGATTCGTACTTTATATGTGAACCCCACTGCCATGGTTTCCACGAATGGTCTACACTCTAAACCTTTTCCTATTATTCGTGGTTGTCATCAGGGTTGCAGTATTCATCCTACCTAGAACCGTCAAGCCGCTAATGCTGAGAAAAACTCAGCATTTGGATTGCTTAGAATCCTTAGTCAATAGTTCAGGACGTTGTTTGGCTATAAGGTTAACTGGAAAAAATCAGCAATGATGTTATTGAATGAGGCTGCAAACAAGGTGTCAATACCTTACACCATTCCTATTAATTCTGAAATGACGTACCTGGGTTTTATGATAAGAACATCCTTGCATAACGCAGTTAAGTCTAACTACGATAAGATTTTCAAAGAGGTGGAGCGTGGATGGAAAATGACCTGCTTCTTTTGCTGTCATTAAAATGAATGTGCTACCATGCATCAGTTTCTTAAGCATGATGATTCCTCCAGTGGGATATTGGAAATATGTTGATACAGTACTTCGGAACGGCAAGCACCAAAAAATACGATTTGCTACTCTACAACGCCCAAAATATGAGGGGGACTTGCTCTGCCACATTTCCTGGTATATCATCAGTCATTCCAGCATGCATATGGAGTCCCATGGAATACAGAATTACAAATGCACCCAGTAGTGAGTTGGTCAACCACACTGCCTACCAGAGGACTTGTGTCAGTTATATACACACAGCTTCAATGCCAGACACAAAAATACCTTCCTTGTATTAAGGCCTGGATTAAGGACTTCTAGGCTGTTGAGGACGAGGGCATAAGATGGAAAAAGGTCTGGGACAATATAATCTGTTCTTCAAAGAACCCCCGACCATCAGTTCTGTCAGATATGATCGGCAAAACTGTACCCCTTGAACCAATTCCTCTTTTACTTAATGATGACTCACACAACTAAATTAGAGGCAACACAAATTGTAGCTTGCTGGTCTAACGTGTTGTACAGCGCTGGGCGCCACCACAGAAATGATACATCACAAAATGGTTGGAATATTTTCAAGACGTCGAGTGGTTGGAAGAAATCGGTTTAAGTTAGAAGAACAGCACATATTAGTTTCATTGTTTCAGTTCCAGGTGGATCAGACAGTGGAGCTGAATTAGAGTGCTGTTCTTAGAGCGCTCCCTTATGTCCCCATCCCAGATCGATTCTGAGGATACTGGTTTCCAAAGCATGGATTCCAATCTCAGTTCCGTGGCTGCGAGTCAAGTGGTGTATTTACAGGAGATAGAGGCCACTGAGATGACACCAAACTGACAGTAGGAAGACTCTTCAATCGGTGCTGTTTCCATGACCATCCCCGTGCCGCTGTTATCTGCCAATATTAAAAAAAAGTCTCCCTTTTCATACCTCCACCAGGGGAACCAGGGCATGTGTGTTTAGCATGTTTACAGTATTACCTGGAACAGAACACTGGAGCACAGTAAACAATATGCAATTCTCCATAATACATTCTTTTTTTGGCCTGCTTTATATTTCCCGGGCGATGCATCGCTCTGAAGGAAAAACAAAGAGCTATATTCCCAATCAGAAACATTTGATCTTCTCTTTCTTATATTTTCCCTTACCATGCGTCGGCTCCCCGGTTCCCTTTCAGCTGACAGGTAGTCGTTTCTTGGGTTGACAGGTGTGCACCCTAGACAGTTTTGTGGATGAAGCATTATATGCACCGTGTAGCCATCGCTGCCCTAGCAGCCTCAGCAGAGCCCAGAGGCACTGCCGGTGAAGGCTGGATGCTCTGACTGACCTGTGGTAGTCATCCTGGTCCTATAGGCTCTTTTCTGGATCACTGTGGTCCTAATGAGCCACCCACACTCCCCTCTGGTCCTGACCACACACCACGGAGCATTCCTCCCAGAGCAACACGCGTGTGGACAGGTCATGCATGTTGTTGGGAGTAGTGGGTCACATCATGTCAGACAAGAGGCATCACCCGGTCATTTTGACCGCTCTGACCGTTTGTTGTAGTACCCCAAGATGCCACTAGATGGTACATTGTGCTGCGAGAATCTGCGGTCAACTCTTGACGGCTTTTGACAAATAAAAAAAAATATCAAGATGATCTACCTTTACTGTTCATGTCCTTGTAATTTGCAAGTATAATTAATACTGCTTAAAAAATAAATAGCCTACATTTGTCAACAGAAAGTGAAACAACAATTTATCAGTCAAGAATGCCCGCTTCAAAAGAAGCCTAATGGCCTCATTTGCATATATGTAGGCTATAAGTAAAGCAACTTGACACATTATTAGTCTCATAAAAAAGTTGTAGTATTTCATTGGGTTTACTGGCGAGTAGAAACAAAACACTCATAATATGTGGACGTCAGAACACATGAATGTCATATTTGTCTATTGTCACTGGCGATAGATAAAAACAATATGAAGCAGTGTTGACCCGGTACAGAGCAGAAGCTTGAAAACGCTTTCACTGACCAATTTAGAATGTCTCACGAAGTCGTGGAGAAAGCTGGAGCTGTTGTAATCTGCAGTCTGTGCTCAAGTAAAGCCTCCTATTCATCTACAGCGACTGCGGCTAATCCCCTCTGATGTCTGTATGGAGACGATTTATCCCTCCTGCTTTGCTAAATTACAGCATGTTTTATCTCCTTCACCAAAGAAAGAGGCGAGCTGCAGAGGTGTCATCTATGGGCACACAACAAAACATGTTTACATCCTAACAAGGTCAGCTAGTTTTAGGTGTTCAAATATGTTTAAAAGACAAAGTTAATAAAAAACCAAAATTAGAACTTGGTCAACTGTAAAGCAGTTTTAGAATTTAGCACACACTCCGCTAACAGGACGCCGGGTTCCCACTGGACGCAGAAGTAAAAATGTGTAGACAAAGAAAACAATGAATTGCCGTAGAACTAAGACCAAAGAGGCATCCTCGCCTTCAGCCATGAAGTCAGACTGGTGGCATATGTTTCGTACAGTTACAGGAAGTGTCCATCGTGCCACTGAAGCCAAAGAGAGCAAGGAATGTAATTGAATAAGATATTTTGGGGGATGCTAAATCCCTAATTAAACACAGACTCACCCCACAGCCCTTGAGCTGTTCTTACACTGACTGCATGGCTGGACTGAAGCCCTCATAATGGCTCCGGGCTAATTATTCAGTCTGTGGATTCTGCTTTACAAGAATGCCTCTGATGCTGGCTGTAGGCTGGCTTTGTGCTTCTCTTGAATAACAGGGCGAGTGTGTGTGTGTGTGTGTGTCTGTGTGTGTGTGTACACGTGGATGCCCTTGACATTTTTATGTTGTGGATATGTTGTGTTGGGTGTTGGCTGACACGGAGGTAAACTAAAACACTTTTACATCGTTAAGATATATCTATTGGTGATTTACAACGTACCCCAGGTCTTATTTTACTGTTTTGTGTAGTATTTCACTTTGACGTGGCTAAACTCAATTTATGTAGACGCTACTAGGTCACACGGAGACATTGCTGCAGTAGTTACAATGGGGTTTAATAGGAGAGTGTGTCTTCAAATGTCTTTGTATCATACCATACTGCCAAATGTCTATTGCCTGGGTCCAGACCTTTGAATCCGCTCACTCCACCGAGTTGACTGATTCTGGTCTGGCATCGTAACATGAAACAGAGATTTCTAGGTTGAAAAATCGATTATCCAATGAGCGCCGCAGAGGGGCTAATGATTAGCCAATCAGCACCACAGGGAGATACGTTGGTCTCTAGTGATTGGTTATGGAAAATCGAATCCCCACCCCCCATGGAAATTGGTTAGAGTGGAGGCAATGTCAGACTGAAGATGGAAATGGAGTGTAATGGAGTTCACAATTCTGTCTGATATCAGGCTAAAATGTCTAGCTAGCTTTCACAATTAATAATAAAGCCTGTTATACATATCGTTAAAATACATTTGATTCATTTATTCAATTTATCCATCCAATCCATATCCAATTTATAATTTATTTCAATTTATCCTAGCACACTGGCAAGCTTCGCCTGGTGCAAAAATAAACCCTGGAATGATTCGTAAAATAGACGTTTTATAACAATGTCACAAAGTGTTTTAGCCTTTATTATTCCTTTATCTCTTAACAGCCGTGATTTGGTTGTGTGTGTGTGTGTGTGTGTGTGTGTGTGTGTGTTTACATTAATTCAGCATGACAGTGTGAAGGCTCATGTCTCGGCTTGGTTTTTCATTGAGTAAAAAACAGCCCAAAGTGTTTTTCTCACATATCTGAAGATGAATTCAGAGGGAGCTGCCAGGGGGTTAGGTGTGTTATCTTCTGTTACAAACGAAACAAAAAGCCCAGCCCCATGAAAAACAGCAGGATCTGCCAGACCAACTCATTCCAGGGCCAGTGCAATGTGTAGGTCATGATATTCAACCTCTCTCTCTGTACTGTCATCATAAAACAAGTCTGCACCTTACAGAATGTTCCTTTTGATGGGTAAATATGCCAGATGGTTCATCTGTTTACGTGTTTCTAACCCTGCAACTGAGCATTTTACGTCTAAAATTAAGAAATTAATGGAAAATGATAATCAAAGAAAAAAAAGGAAGTAAAACCTTCCTAAGATCTATAATGGGAGGAAGAATGGTGAGTTTTACTCTTTCAATGCAAATTATCTGATTTAAAAAAATGTATACACGCTTTTATCTATGAGTGAACATGGGCTGTTTAACTACACTCAGACTGGGAATCAGACCTGATCAGATCTGATTTTGGGTCTCTCCATCTTGCACTTGGCAGGATGTATAACAATGTTCTGCTCCTTTAAATGTATTTTCTTACTTTTAATGTGCACATTTGCATTCAGGCTATTGATACCTGTTTCCTGTTATTATGCATTTATGCATAATAACATGCATTGGTGCCCAACTTAATTGGGCACCAATTTTAACTTTAAACCAAATGCATGAGTTGGAAACCCGGTAGTTCAGCTTGTTTTGAGAAATACCTCAACGCGGTTGGAATATGATGTCAGGTTCTGGAAAGTCATAATGCGACAACCATTATAGTGATTATTAGTGAAGAGCACTATGCTTCATTATTTCCATACGAAATTCTCCTGTGCCATCATCTAAATGGCTTCTGCTCCTGGAGGTGGTCACACATTGTCTGGAGCTCATGTTGTTCATTATTAATGCAAAAGGGATATTCAAAGATTCCTATTCAAATTCATAGTCAAAGATGCTTTTATTGTGCACGACTTCTGACATTCACATCCATATGTGCACGAACACACACACACACACACACACACACACACACACACGCACACACACACACACACACACACACACACGCACACAGCCGCTCACTTCAGTGTAGTTGTGGAGCCGCATGTCGTGGCAGTAGCAGCCGACGCACAGAGGGGGG
>OMNO01064340.1:4082-18213 GCA_900303215.1 Trachyrincus scabrus
AGCATAGTGTCTGAGGAAGATATATACACACACACACACACACACACACACACACACACACACACACACACACACAGTGAGTCAATAACACCAAGTCACTCAACCAAAACTAATTGTTGTCCATTGTTATGCTAGTCAAATAATCATCAAGGTTGACACTTGTGAAAGTGAAAATGACTAAGCACATTAAATAGGCTACACTTTACAACATATTTGACAGAAAATATCAATTCAATTAATAATATGTTTTGATTTATATTATGGTTTGTGATTTGAAGAAAAAAAAAATGAAAATATGAACATTAAAGGGAGAGGATCTTTAAGAGCTATAATTTGAGTCATTTGTTAGAAATTAGTTTTTTTTGGGTCATTTATTTTTCAAAATCTCCACTCTCTCTACAGGAGGACGTTACCTGCGCTGATAGAGGTAGAGGAGGAAGAAGAGTTCGTCTCTGAAGCAGGACAGCTGGTGGGACAAAGACAAGGGCTCCGAGGAGGAGAGTAAGGAGACGGAGGAGCAAAGGTCCGAGAGCAAGGTGTTCACACCCTGGTGGGTGGGAGGAGAACAATCACGACCGGTGGAGAGGGAGGGGGGCTACGTCAAGGTAGGCTGGTGGCACTGTACTCTAAAGGCCGGTTCAGACCAAAGAGACGAGCCGGGACTTTGCAGTTTTAGAGGTGTCTGGTATGTGAGCAGAACAGCTTCATGAGACTCAGTACTTACTCTGTACATTAACACCGTGCCCTGCAGGTGGTCCACAGTCCTCAACTGAGAAGGCAGGGGGGGGAGGGGGAGAGAGAGAGAGAGAGAGAGAGAGAGACAGAGTTGGTGACATGAATAAAGCACATGCAGAGGAAGATGGCCACTAGGTGAATAAGGCCCATTAGGACAAGTGTGCATACATGAAAGGCTTGTTTGTCTTTATTGAATATGAATTATGGTGATACCTTGTGATTGATGAAGAGCTGTGGGACCATTGACAGGAAGCCAAATGCATAAAGTCCTGTTCAAAGAAAGCCATCGTAGATTTAGATTAAATAACTTGAACTTCTAATGTGTGTAGCATGATTGTGTGTGAAGCACAAAGCACGTGTTAGACTTTAGTAGGGTCTTAAGCCCTGTGAAGCACAAAGCACGTGTCAGACTTTAGTAGAGTCTTAAGCCCTATTTGCACTGAACAAATTGCAGGGTAAACTGCTTTTTTGTTTTTTTGCAGTGGTTGATGGTTAATGCTCAAGCTGACTTGTAAAGATGCTCTGTTTAATATCTTCGAGGTTCAGATGTGAGCGTTACAAACTACTCTAACTACGTCTAACGTCAGACAAAGCCGGAGATAGATGCCTTCTATTTTATAAGTAAATTACAGCCTTTGCTTATCCGTTATGAATAGGCCACACAAAACACAGACATAGATGGCTAATTCCAATGATTATATATACTGTATATATATATATATATGTGTGACATTACGCTAATTGGGCTTAAGCTTCTTAAGTAAAAATAATGACATTGTTTAAGTAGTCAAAATATGAACTACTCAATCTTTTATTTAGGTTTAGTTTATTTAATCGGCATGTCTACTCTTTATGGAGACAGAAAGTTCACGTACCAGTCAGCAGACTGTTGATTAACCAGGAGTAGTAGCTGTTGACAAAACACACAGTTTCTTTAACTGCCAGACATATCTTATGTTAAGAACAAGCAAACCCTTGAGGATTTAAAACATTTCAATGTGGCTCGAACCTGAATACACACATGAGAAATACATTTTCCATCCAGCAGCTAGAACTGTAACAAACGAAGTCATTCTAACCACAGGGACAAAAACCAAACCCAAGTTACCCAATTATCCATTTGACCAATTGCAATAGCCTGTGTTCCACTGGAGATGGCGCTGTTGTCCCTTTAATGACAATGTTCTTTAGTAATATCAATTTAGTCAAGGCAATGCATCTCATCTGCAAGTGTTACTGAACATTGTAGAGGGATGTGAGTGAGTGTCTAACCTCTTGTAGCGTAGGTAGACCAGAGAGAACACAACCCCGCTCACACACAAGGGGTAGACCAAATAAGACAGGTATCTGGAGGCCTGTAGCGGGAAATGACCACATTAAACACTTTCGCAAAAACACACAAAAAAGGGTCTAGAAGGAAAATAAGATGGCATGAAAGCCTTTAACATTGGCTGGCCATTAAAGCATACCAGTAAATGCTGTGTGTGTGTGTCTGTGCGTTTACGTGTGTATTTACGAACACGAACCAACACAGTAACGTTGGAAAGAACCAAGTGGAAGATAAAGGAGAGGAGACAACAGGGAAGGGTGTGAGGTGACTCTTCTCGTCTCTTCAATGTGTGTGTCTTCTCCTATGTTATGCAGTCTATCTCGTATGGTCTCAAGATTTGAGTCTGGTGATATATCACGCAGTAACGTATAGAAAGACAGAAGCTTTACGGAAGCACGAACCTGCGAATCGTACTCCGCTGTCCTCCTCTCTGCTTCATCCAGTTTGCTAACCTGCACACAGCATCGAGGGAACGTCATCAACGTCATCAACGTCATCAACGTTGGCGGCGTTTATTCAACAGGTGGAAGAAACAGTGTAGTACAAACAAGAGAGGCATTCATTGCAGCACTAAAGTGGCAGAAAGATCAGAGCAGAGACCAAGTACAACGACTGAACAGCGCCACCTGCTGTTCAACCTACAAAATGACTATATATACACATTTCTTTTTTTTTTGGAGGAATGACTTGTACATGCACACCCTGACCAATAGGAGGGGCAGGCACCTTTTTTTTTACATTCCAAATGTGTTTAATGAATGCTATCATGTCAGGTTATTCAGTATAGCATTTAAATGAAAGCTATTTAAATTGAGTTTGGCTTGTGTTTGTTTGTTGTATGCTATGTAGGCTACATGACTACATGTACTCACATGCACGATGGACCTGAAGCTCTTCAGATGCACATGGATCTTGAACACTTTAAAGACCTTCCATACCTGGAAGGATGACGAGGTAGACGAGATAAAAATAAATATCAGTTATTAAAGCACGAGTAGCATAGCGATGAAGCAGCAATCTGGACCGACTGGGACAGCCGAACGGCCCAATGCGTCATTGAAGTGGACGTCGACTGTTGATGATCTGACCAATCACAACCTTCAGACTTCGTAATCACGTCTGTTATATGCGGCCATACAGTGGCGTGGGATACACTGATGTGTCCTCGGTGCCCCAAGCCGATAACGGCTGCCGATTAAGCTTCTGGTCGAGCATTCGACAATTGGAACAACGGATACAATGGAGATCGAGAAAAACATCTGGAGATTTAGCAGGAAGCACAACAACAACAACAACATCAACAACAACAACGGAATGCATACTATATAAGCTACCTCTACGCAGGCTCCCAGCCCCACAGGAAGCAACACCAGGAGACTAGTGTCCTCCAGCAGGTGGAGGAAGACCAGCAGAGTGCCCAGACAACGCCACACAACTAGAGAACATGTTGGGAGGAAGGTCAGGTCCTGGAGCGAAAACTACAAAACTACCATCTTTTAAACTGTGCATCAAAGGAAATGTACTTGATGTGATGATGGCAACTCTTTCCATGTTGTTGACCAACTGTTTTTAGAGAGATGATTAGGGACGAACTTTTCAATGTCATCACGTTACTCACACATATAGAAGCATTGAATGTCCTATACTCAGGCATCACAATGCTAATTCAACTTTATATTAAGACACAAAGCACCCTTAATCAAAATGAGGCTACGTGGGAACCACAGCTGCCCAAAATATCTCTTTGGAATGTGTGCTACATTAGAGAGGCCCATATGTAGCCCACATGCCAAACAGGCCTCATCTCATGTAAAGAAAACAAACACTAAAATCAAACCACAAGTACAACACAAATACACGTTATCCAAGCGCCTGTTTCTGCAATTCTGAAAGCAATTTGAGTTCAGTGTTCGGTAACCCTTTAAGAGTTGAGTATTTTATGATTGCCACTAGCTGCCACTAGCTTCACTACAGGACATTCTCTATAGATATTATACGAGAAATATCATTGAGTGAACATTAACAGATCATTTGATATTTCTTACCTGACCTCCTTGACATGCCCACCATGCTCTTTTTCTTCCTCCAGGATGTGATGTCATTTTTAAGAGCCAGGAATTCGCAGATGAGCTGCAACGTATTCAATACATCCATGAACATATGGTACACTGTACAAAAATACTGCTATATTATATTATTATTATGACAACCACTGCTGACACAGGCGGCTGCCAGCCACAGTTGCTCTTTTCTCCTTCGCTTTAAAGTTGCATTTGTTTTCATATTTTTTTGAGTGTTAGTTGATTTTGATAGGATGCTGTGGCAAATACTTTTGTAACTTTTTCTTAACTTTTTTTAATAATCTGTTTCTTATTATTGAGCAATTACCTGGCACTGTAATTTCCTGCGGGATAAATAAAGTTCTATCTGTCTATCTATCTATCCATCATCTATCTCTCTATCTATCTATCTATCCATCCTCTATCTATCTATCTATCTATCTATCTATGATGGAATATTATGTTTTTTTGTCTTTTCTTTTGGGTAGCAAGCACTTCCATCAACTAAACAGACATTGTGTGCAGCGCTGTGTGATCTCACATGCAGAGCTGTGACCAGGGCGGTCAGTATCAGCAGGTAGAGGTTGGAGCCATGCAGTGTCTCTTTGACCTCATCTATGTTCTCCTCTGTGAAACCTGCAACGTTAACAAAGAACACGTTTGTCTCAAATGTATTTCGCTGCATAGAATCTGCCACACCGCTTCCCGGAATCACTCCACCAAGTCATGATTCGTCTTGGTTGACAAAGCAATGTATGTAATGGCTCTATAAGCATTTGAAAGCGATATGATATGTGCTTCTTACACTGATCATATCCTGTAAATGGACTAAATTTAAATATTAGCTTAAAGCTGCAGCTCGCCCCACTTTGTTTTGATTAGATTGTGTTTTGATTGAGTCTCATGGTTCTCATGCATTCGTTTGACTATATGGACATTGCTATAGAGCAGAATTAAAATAAAAAATTATATAGAATTGAATATAGAATAGGCCTATTTACGAATGAATAGTAATAGAGCATCAATAAATATTACGAATGATCCGATATCATGTGAAAAGTGTTGAGAGAGCTGACTGACCAAACTGCCGTAGCGAGTAGACCAGGTCCTGCAGGTGGATCCAGAACCTGAAGCTCTGGAGAGAAGTCCCCTGGTAGGACACGGTCAGGGGCAGCTGCTGCGTACTGCTGCTGACCTCCTGCACACGCATCAGCGGAGGGATGGACAGGCGGACGTTTACCCATGGGTGGTTGGGGACGTATACGGTTAAAGTCCTGAAACTAGGTTGTGCAGCACTATAGCTTTTTTTTTTGTAGCTACTCATAATTTTGATAGAATGCTTTGATTGTTATCAGTCTCACTTGTTCAGTCGCTTTGGATAACGGTGTCTGCTGACTGACTGAATGTGAATGTAAATATAGTCAAGTGTATGGTAGTCCCTTCTAGAGGTGGGTCTTGTGCAGGACAACCACTATAGCAAGCTCTGGTCACAACTGACGGGCAAGAGGACAGTACTACCACTGCATTAACTAACATTTTGAACAGAAAATCGTTATTCTGCTTAAAACACATTGTATTTATTCATCTAAGTGGATGTTGTGTGTGTGTTTATGTTTTCAAGTGAGTAAGTGGATATTGTGTGTTTTGATGCAATGTTTTGAATGTGAGCCACATCGACACCGACTTTCAGTCACACTGTTGAGAGACAATAACATTTTTCTGAAACCTACCACCAGGTCTCTCGCTCTGACACTGAGCTGATCCACCAGGAGCAACGGAAGGTAGGTCATCTTTCTCCCGTCTGGGAAGCTGAAGAGCAAGATAAACAGACATTATATCATGTCAGACACTCAATGGCCATGCCCCCTAATCCAAAGCCTTTAAACAAAACAAAAATATGCTTTTTCAGCCATTTCTGCTTGCCCCCACTTTGTTTTGAATAAATTGGGTTGTGATTGAGTCTCATGGTTCTCATACATTTGGCATTATAGCCATGGCCAGTAGTCCAACGAATGCATGAGAACCATGCATTCTAGCTCTAAACCCCTAATGCTTGTATCTGAGCCCTTTTCCAAACAGACGGATGGGGCAGTGTAAGTGATATGATCATTGTAATGTAACCAATTCATCATTCAACAAGGATGGGTGTTAACGGGGTTCCTCTGAGTCCTTGGCTTTTGGAGACTTACACACGCATGTGGCGTCTCAGGTCACTAGGTAGTCCCGCCTTGTTGAAGGTGAAGTCTGTGGACAGCACCGTGATTGACAGGTGTGGTTTCCAATGGGAAACAAGAGCATCTGATCTGGAAGACCCCTCCTTAAAGGAAACAAACACAAAAGAGTTCAGAATAGTAGTGACAGACACAAACTGTACTTGTGGTAAGACAGCAAGGCTGGATATGCAAAACAGTTGATACTAATTGTGAAAAATATTCAAAAAGAGTGTCACTATTTTTGCCATGTTTTGTGTACAGTAGCATACATATATGCTACTACTATGCTAAAGATGTTTACCTGACGGGCGGTGTCCTTCTGTGTGCCCGCGTGTCTCGGTGTGGTGTAGGTGGTGAGCGAGGCGGTGTGGTGCACCTCTCTGTTGTCCTCTAAGGGGGAAACACCAGCCTTGTGGATGTACACCACTGCATGGAGACTCCCGTTGGCACGAGTCTCCTCTGGCAGAGAGACGATCACCTGTCTGGAGGGAGAGACAGTAGAGGAAAAAGCCAATGAGTCTAGAACTACATTGTCAAGGATTGTGGTTTATATTGTTATGATGAAGTGATGAAGTGGCATGTTCTGGTTTCATTGCAATGTTCTAGAGCTAAATAAATGAGATAACAGACATTTGAAATCAACAGATGTTTTTATTTCAATTGAGAAAGTTCTTTAACCTACTTTTCAAATGTGGAGTGTGGGTGAAAGGGATCCACTCTGAGGATGAGGTTGAGCTGGCTGTCATCTGGGACCAGACAGGTGAACACACTCAGCTGGTAAAGCAAAGCAGCACATTAATATCTGTCTCAAGACTCCACAATCCAGCTTTCTGGAACAGACCTCTGGGGGCCTGGGTTTGTTACATGGGAAAGGATTTATGAACAGCGTTTTGCAATAAAGAAATGAGCTTGCAAAATGAACTTTGCCAGCATGGACTTGAATTTACCAACTTGCAAAACTAGGTTTATAAATGCAGATATTTTTCTATGTTATGTTATGACATGTACAAACTAGCATAGACCTGAATGACTTGAAGATGTAAGGCATGAAATACAAGTAAATACAAGAAAAAAGTACATAAAAGTCTGATTTAAGGTGTTTCATCATGCTGTGTGTTCTCAATTAATCTAAAACTCTCTCAAATAGCAAGCTCAAGAAAAGACCTTGGCTTAATTTGTTTTATTTTGATTCGTTTTTATTAGTTAGTCGAGAGAGAGAGAGAGAGAGAGAGAGAGAGAGAGAGAGAGAGAGAGAGAGAGAGAGAGAGAGAGACAGAGACAGAGAGAGAGAGACACAGAGATACACAGAGAGACAGACTACTATAAACTACTGAAGAAACACGTTGTACCTGTAGTTTTGGTCGTTCTGCCAGATAGGAGCCAATACATTGTTCACCTCTTCCCCTGTCGCAAGGTTTCGTATTCAGGAAGCCGTACAGAACCCAGGCTGTATGAAACATATACACTATAAACACCCCGAGGAAAATCCTTGTGAAAGACATCCTTTTACTCCAACTGTCTCCAGGTTTGGAATAACACGAGGGAAACATGGTTTTAAACTAGCTTAATTAAAAAACGAATTAAATGTAAATAAACCACGAGAGAAAACGTGTTATAAAGGTACTGATTTAAAAATAAAAATCAACAAAAAGGTTAACGTTAAACCCCTTGCTTCTTCCTGCAGCGCCAGCATCCTTCCGGTCGCAGGCGTCGCCGCTCAGCATCACCAGGAAGCTGCGATTCAGCATCAGCAGCACGGCTCAATTATGAGCATACGGTGGGTATTGAAGGTCAGAGGGCGTGGCCTATGGGATGGAAACGCCCCACGTTTCCATAGAGTTTTCATAATCCGTAAACTATTTCCATAAAATTTCATAAAATAATCTATGTATTTAAGAATTCTATTTATTCATTCGGTTCTTTTTTTAAATGTATTTTTCCATTTCATTTTCAAGTTACACTCGAACGCCTACGTCATACAATAACAAACGCATGGTTGCGGCGCGGTGCATTGTGGGTCTCGTACTCTCCTCCTGTCCCCAACTTTCCCAACCATATGTTTCCAGCACCGTCGGACGTTTAGTTCATCTATTCCCGATAAAAATGATTCTCCAGCTGGAGTCAACGTGCACGCATCAACCGTCACTCTGCGAATAAAAGGTTGTTGACGACGTCACGCGGACACTGTAGCCTGCAGCGTGTAGCTTGGTTGCTAGCTCGTGAACATGTTAGAGAAGTAAGGGTTATTGTTGTTGTTATTATTATTATTGTGCTAACGTCTTACGTATCGTGCAGCACTATTGTTAGGGTGAGAGGACGAGAGGTTACTGTTTTAGTTGCTTCCCAGATACTCCCACGCCACGGCGTGCACCGGTGTTCTGTGACTTAAGTGTGGAGCTTGACTGCCCTCTTAACCTGTTGGTTGCACACAAAACTAAACGTTAGGGCCCTAGACCTTTCTGGAGGTGACTTTTCAGCTTTAGATCAGATCTCGGTTTTTTTTTCTCCGTGCATTTTTTTTATTTTGCTGTTTCACACCAATACATGATGTGTGTCTTATCCGTTCCACTATTTGCTTGCGATATTAGTCTCCTGGTCCTATGGATATCAGAGTGCTGCTGACCGTCCATCCACAGCTGACATGGCCCTCTGTGGAAGGGCCCCTTGTGCCGGTGTACTGAGAAGTGCAGAGGCGGTACTATGGCTGAACAGAGAGATGCCAACTAGCACCAGGAACTGCTACAGAACATGTCTTCCGGGTGCAGGGGGTTTAATTAGTTCTGTAAATGCGTGTTTTTCAAGCATGAGTTGCCCTGCTAGAATTGGTCACCAAAAACAGAGACACAGAAGGTCAGAGATCTACAACTGTGTTAGAACAACAAGCGGCCGCACACGGTTATTTCACGCAAACGTCCCAGTCAGGCCGGCTGCGTCTGTGTTACGTTGTCACGGTCCAAGTACTAGACCTGTCGCTTTTGGAAAAGAGACACTGCTTGGAGGAAACCCACATTGGAATGGTAAGACAGATGTGTTGTCACGGTCGTCCGTATTAGTATTATTGTATTATTCGCCTGATGATCATATATTGTTGTTGTTGTTGTTTTTTTACAGTATCCTTCGTCCGCCACAGAGCAACAGAAGTTTCACCACTCTCGCTTGTGGCTCCTACCTTTGTTGTGGTATGTTTATTAGAAGACATAGGACCTGGACTGTGACTATGAGTATCTAAGCTTGTGTCCCACGGATGTTGGAGGGAAAGGGGCAACTATACAACAAACATGAACCTCAAATGAATCCACTCACGATGAGATGCATAATGTAGCCTTAGCGCCTTTTATACAACCATGTCCAATGTAAATGTAATCAGATGTTTAGATGTGTAGGTTCGTGTAATGTGTGTAAAATAGGCTCATCAAAATGTAATCTTTTATTTGTATTTCACAGATGAAATTTGACAAAGATGGAAATGTCACATCATTCGGTAAGTGCTGCAGTGTAAACCTCATCCATTTTTAGAAATGTGTACAATTAGACTGCCTGTAAAGCGTATGTATTGATCTCTGGAGTCGTATGTATAACTTATACTTTGTGTTACTGTTTGTAATGGGACATGTACTGCACTTTGGTAAGAATTTGGTGAACAATGCAAAACCCATATACAATATTACTTTTACATCACATGGTGCACCGTGGGTTGAAGTTAAGACACAATACAACATAACCTAATATTGCATACACCATGTTAATTATTGGCAGGTATAGATGGATAAGGACTTTTTTCCTCCAGGTTGTCTCTTCATTTGTGTGTGTGTGTGTGTGTGTGTGTGTGTGTGTGTGTGTGTGTGTGTGTGTGTGCGCGCGCGCGTGCGTGCGTGTGTGCGCGTGCGTGCGCGCTTCTCTTTTTTGCACCTATACAGTGTAGACCTACGCGCAATCTTTTTATACACAAACACACACGCATGCAGCTACTGGATGTGGATGTCTTTACGGCTCTCATATAACCGCCATAGAAACACTGTTTGTATTTATCTGCGAGCCTCGTGCGTTTCTCGGCCAGCTGTCACTGTTGTGTCTGGGGCCGCGCGCTGAACCCGCCCGGGAATGGGAGAACTTGCACTAACCCCTCCCGACCGGGTAGAATGTCAGAACACCGAACACACCCTAACATCCCAATATGGAAAACAATGAGAAACATACAAGAAATGTGCGATTGCGTAACACAAGTAGGCCTACCACAGTAGAAGTAGGCCCAGCAATGGAAACTTTACGAAAAGAAAGCTCTTAAATGATTGTATTGATACTTTCATAGTTTAATTTAATTATTATATTAATAGTTTAAGTTAGTATTAAAGGTTAACTTCATTTATTGAACATGCATTGAATTAAATCAAAATAACACTGGTCTCGGCTCATTAAAATTAATTAGTCTTTTAATAATTGCTGTTAACTCTGAAATGACGATGCCTTTAATATAGGCTACCTATATTCGCTTTGATGCTAACAGAATTCAGTTGGACAGTTGTGATTAGACTATGCTTTATTCTATTAAATGTAAAAATCGAACTTGTAACCTCAGTCTTTCTGCCCTGTGGTTGCTTGACCCCAGTGGCGTAACGAGTCAGCGCCGGGCCCAAACGCAAGATTGTCAAAGCGGGCCCCCGCCCAGTGAATCAATGCTAGTTTTAGCGCTGTCTTCACTTCTGCGTTTCAACCCCTCGCCACTAAATGTCCTCATTGCGCTTCTCTTGCTATTTTACGACTGTCTTCCGCGCGCTGCAGATTTTCAATCTGTGCGTGTGGGCCTGTTGCAGGCCCCAATGCAGCTGCATTACCTGCATATATGGTAGTTATGCCACTGCTTGACCCCGATAGAGAGCTGGATAGGTTAGTTAAGGGCCTCAACTTGAAATAATACACACTAAAACTTGCACATACAAAAAACGCCTACACACAGACACACACACACACACACACACACACAGTATATGTATGAGTCACAAACCCACACATAATAATCAGCTATAAAGCAACCCACATCTCTGTGAATCATGGACTATCCACTGTGACTGTTCTATCGATGGTAATGACAGCGTCCACATATTACCCAATATCTCATACCTCATAAACTGCAAGCTATGGTGATGATTTCCAAATATCACCTCGTAATGATGAAATGTACACTCATTTGTTAACACTTTCGCGTGTTAAAAACATTTTTGTGCACAAATAGTTAGGCTAAAGTGAATTAAAGCCAAAGATGTTTTCTTTTAAGTAAACTTGTTTACTCTTTCAGATTGTTGCCAGTAGGGGGCGATGTGTATCTGTACGCCCTACAGCCTTTCATTTCACCCTTTGCCGTTAAGCCAGGCTTTAGTTCTGTTTACTTATGATATTCATATACACATATTACATTTAATATATTCAGAATCAGCTGTGGTAAATCTAGATGAGGGTAAATCTAGATGAGCTGCATTTTATTATCATTTCAAACACTTGCCTCTCTTGAACATTATAATAGCTATGCAGTTCTTAAATGGACTCTGACAGGATAAAGTATGTGTTGTATTCATTATTTCCTTCAAATAAATAATAGTATTTCACATATTTCAACATACTTCAAAACAATGATGGCATTTATAATGTAACAGAACCAATAATTGTGACCACTCATTTATGAATATCAATATTATCAATAATTATAATAATAATCAAGTTTAATAAAAATACCATGTGTACATTTAATAGCAAGTAGCCTATATATATATATATATATTTTTTTTTAACAAATGGCAAACCACAGGCGCAAGAGTGGAGTGACTTATGACCTGAAAGTCAAAACAGCAGAATTATCCTCTAAGAATGTTAATCACGTGGGCCCTGGCTCCGTGGCCCTCTCTCCCCCAGGGGCCCCCTCTCTCTCTTCCACAAGTGGAGCAGTTTATGAGGTTAAGATGTCAGTCTGAGGGCCCTCTCCTTGTTACTGTCCCCTAGCATGACCTGCGGGACCTGGAGAGAGAGAGAGAGAGAGAGAGAGGGAGAGATGGGAGGGGAGAAATGGGAGAGAGACAGTGGGACAGATGGGGAAGAGAGAATGTCACACTTGTCTTTTAAATTGACATCCCTAATTACAGTACAATGTTTACCCTTTCCTGTAATTCTATACAGTCTTAGTTGAGTTTCTTATTTTGTTATTTATTTGTATTTTTACTTACTTGCATATCCATAAAATCCATGTGAATTGAATTGGAGAGTAAGACAGGGGAGAGCGATCAATTTTTAGATTGTTATTGAATCATATTTATGATTGTTTAATAGTTCTTTTAATCATATTTTGTATTGCTTGGCAACGTAAATGTATGTTTCCCATGCCTATAAACCCGTTTGGAGAGCGAGAGAGAGAGAGAGAGAGAAAGAGAAATGGAGAATGTGATAGCTTGATACTAAGTGAGCACCCTGGCTCCCTGCCCTCTCTGACCTCTCTTCCCTCCACCCAGCCACCCCTGGGGGCCCCTATCGTCCAGGCACCATGGCCCCCAGCAACCTCCCTGCTCCTATGTGCTTCACATGGCTGGCATGTCATGGAGGTGGTGGAGGTGGTGGTGGTGGTGGACATAAATTTGACAGCCAGGAGATGTGCGCCTGGCGACAGCCGTTAGCTACGGTTTCACCAGATGTCCGCTGCTGCTAACCTTTCACCCGCTGCCTTGCGGTGGGACAGAGGGACTTTACATGCCCAGTAAATATTTTCTCAACACCAAGATCACACGAGGCGTGATGCAGAATGCGCTTCATGGGGCTCCTATGGCTGATACGTTGGATGATTTATAGAACATGGAAGACGACGTTAGCCCTCGGCTTTCACTGAAGGAGGAATCCCAGCTGACATAGCCCGGTGTTACAGAGCTAATTTCACTTGGTGATAAATAAAAATACTTGCGCTGTCTTCTTGTCTTATCTTAGCGCCTGTATATTATTATTATTATTATTATTGTAAATCTCATGCTAGCGGGAGGAGGGCTAGGCAGGAAGAGGAAGAGGCAGAGCTAGCATGAACAGAGCGTCTATGCTCTAGATAGTGGAGAGCCAGCTCAAGTGCTAGCTTAATCAGGGCTAGCTACAGCATAATTAGCGGGAGAACGATTAGACAATGGAGAAGAGGGGTAGGGGGGCAGAAGGCTAGCGTGAGGAAGACAACCTAGCGGCTAGCTGGCGTAGGGGTAGCTAGGGGTTAGTGGGAGGAGGGCTACCTAGCGGCTAGCTGGCATAGGGGTAGCTAGGGGCTAGCTAGAGGAGGGCTACCTAGTCTTGCATTGGCCAGAAGAAACTCCATAGACATGGAACCGTTCTACCTCCTGTGGTTCCACGGCACTTCCTGTCATTCCACACCACTTCAGTTCCTGAACCAGATACACAGCCGTGACCCTATAGCATGTGTGTGTCTACGTTTTGTGTGCATTTCTGTAAATGTGTGTGTGTCTGTGAATGTGTGGAGGGGGTTAAGTTTTGAAGCAGATCTGTGTTAAAAGGTTAAGGTGTGGCTGCAAAAGCCAGTGTGTGTGTGTGTGTGTGCGTGCGTGCGTGCGTGCGTGCGTGTGTGCGTGCGTGCGTGTGTGCGTGCACGATTACATGGAAAAGCTGACTGCATCATCCATCATCACGTTTCCACTGTTCTGCTGCTGTTTCAGAAACTGAAAACGATAAGATTGATAACATAATAAATGAGATAATATCACCCCTCACCCCTACCACGGTAAACCATGCCACCTTGATGAAATGTGTGCAAAAGGATTTTA
>OMNO01064406.1:0-10166 GCA_900303215.1 Trachyrincus scabrus
ATCCTGCAACATAAAAACACTTTAGTTCATCTGTTGACACGCTGAGCATTAAAAAAGACAACAAAGACTGCAATGGCCTTCAATACATACAGTATGTCCATCACACACATCTAGTTATATATATCATATATTCATATCAATACAACATATGGTAACCAAATGTTTCCTACCTTTGTTGCATTCTATCAGCTTTGTTATTTATTCATTCCAACCTTTGGATGTGTTTTCTGTGGGATGGCTGACCGCAGTAGACATGCCTGTGCTTTTATTCTTATAATAGTCATGCTTATGCAAATCCATGCAAAATAATTAGCGATGACAGGGATTTGCGTGCATGTGAAATGCATACATGTGAAATGCTAGCGAAAGGGGAGGCTAACACACTTTAACACAGCATTTCAGACTGGCTGACAGGATAACAGAGTAATTATATCTATCCATCTATCTATCCATCCGTCTATCAGTCCATCTATCTAAATCGCTCCATCTATAATAAACTATCGACCTACCCTTCCTTCTATCACCCATCCATCAATCCACCCAGTAACGCAAACTATGCAAAGAAAAGTCTGCTTAGTAGAATGCATTCAGGAAATCCCTTAATTTCCACACATTTCAATGCAGCTTAAACAAATGGTTTGCCCTTGAAGAACAGGAGTAACCACACACGCCAATGGTTACCATTGAACGTTTTGATTGAAAGGACTAACAGAAGCCTCAGGTTATTTTTACTTTCAATTATTTATTTGTTTATTTATCAGACACAATACATACATTGATAACTAATGTACAGTGTCAAACGCTTGCTGTGTGTAACGGAGACTCGTCATACATCCTTGATGTGCTTTTATAATCACAGGGCATTACAATGACTACAACCTTGTGGGTGGTGTATTCCTCATGCGCCACTAGGTGTCACCAAAACAACCGATTTGAAATACGAGAATCGGGAGACTTCGAGGGACACTTTGTCATTCCTCCTAGCACGAGGAATTATTATTACTACTACTACTACTACTACTACTAATAATAATAATAATAATAATAATAATAGTAATAATGATGATGATGATGATAATAATAATAATAATAATGATAATAATAACAATATACATAACAACAATCTCAGAAAAAACACTGAAACAAATAAAAACTAAAGTAAAACGAAGCATTTTCAAAAGCTAAAAACTAAACTGAACTAGCAAACCCGCTTTAAAAACCAAAGTCAAAACGAAATAAAAATAAAAACGAATGAAAAATGCTAAACTATAATAACCTTGGTTCTAAGCTTTAGTCATTAGGCACAATAAATGAAAGATGTATACACAGAACTTGAAACAAGCATCAGTCAAGGGATTTGAATTGTGTTCACACCATAGACTGTGAAAATGCACAATTCTTGGTAAATTAGGTAAATTAAAAAAGACATTTTTCCTAGGATGGTGACGGCATCCTCGACATCTGAGACTGCAACACAAGACACTCAGCTGCCGGAAGCAGTTTGGTTTCCCGTCCGTTGATTGGACAACACCGGGGCAGTTGGTTTCCCGTCCGTTGATTGGACAACCCGGGAAAACAACGGAAGCCAGAGGAAGTACTTCGATAATGAAAGTAAGTCGAGCTTGTGTATTACAGCAGCCTGCAATACTTTTTTGAAACTTCAGGACAGACACAACAAATAAGTCGCATGGACGTCCGCCGTGAAAGACACATCGCAAGGAATGTTACAAGTGCATCGTTATCTGTTTTCAACGTTGTCCAAGATTAAAGTGATTAAATAACCTGTCGGATTTAAATGTACGTGGACAGTCATAGTATAGGTCGGCTAAAGTGATACACACCGCAAGATACAACCCTTGTATTATATATGTATGTCATCGTTGTGTACTTAATACAATATATTTGTCCTCATTTAGCATGAAGCTCCGCGTTCGTATCAACAAGCAGACCGACCGGGTGGAGCTGGCGGCGGAAGGAGCCACTATGACGGAGCTCGGTGTTCAGATCCGGGAGGTGCTGCTGCCCTCGCATGGGCTGAGGTAAGAGACCTGTATTATTACCAAGTGATGGACTCAGGCAGTCTGGCATGGGTTGAGGTAAGAGACCTGTATTATTACCAAGTGATGGACTCAGGCAGTCTGGCATGGGTTGAGGTAAGAGACCTGTATTATTACTGCAGTGATGGACTCAGGCAGTCTGCACATGTCTCTTTCTAGTTCTCCTCTTTCTAAGAACTAGAAATTCCTTGAAAAGGAATACACCACTCAAAAAAAGCAATGTGTTTATCAATTTACTCAGCCATAAAAGACTGGAATGCAGTATCGGCAGAAAATGATGTAATGCAAGTAAGTTGCGGAGGATATTTAGTGTATGTTGTGTCTGTTTTAGCTCAGTATGAGAAATGTGTGTGCGTTGTTTCATCCTTTTGTTGTCCAGTCCAGACACAGAGTTCTCCCTATCCCTTAACGGCAAAGAGCCTCTCTCAGACACCGGCCAGACTCTCTCCTCCGCCGGCATCGTTTCTGGGGATTTGATCTGCGTGATCCTGCCCCAGTCTTTGACCGTGGTCCCCGCCCCACGCCCAGCGACCACACAGTACCCCGGCCCACGCCCAGTGACCACACAGTACCCCGGCAGCAATGCAGCCCGACAAAGACAACAGGAGACGCGTGCCACACTTTGCCATGAGGTGAGCAACAAAAATGTTGTGTTGTGTTTCTCTCCAAATTAAAACATGTAAATGTAAAGGTAAAAACGTTTTATGTGTACGTTTCATCTATTCTCTATGGAGCAAAGCAATCATGTGATTACTTATATTCGGTGTTTTTGTACATTTGTCATACCCACCCACACACACACTTTGCTGGGAGAGTTGATAGTAGATATGTTGTTGCTTTTGTGGTTGTGTTGGGGGGGGTGTCTCTAGCTGCTGGTGACCTCTCATGGTTGGAAATGGTTGCATGTGGTGTGATGGATAAGATGGTCTATCTTATATCAACACGCCTGCTGGCCTTTTCCGTGCTGGTGAGTAGAACGTTCTAGCCTTAGCCTGCAGCCGTGGAAATGAAAGTCCTCTCTTTCCTCAGGCGTGGTTTCATCAGCGTCATGTGGTCACTAGAGATGCGTGGATTGAGTAATTGGCCCGCGTGACCCGGCTACAAGCGTGGGTGTAGGCGGTTGCGGATCAGCCTTCAATCGGTATTCATAATATGCGGGTGATTTGTGGGCGCGTTAAAATCAGCTTCTTAATTTTTTGTGCAGTTAATAAAAAAAATTAATGAATATTGTGATGACATTATATCATAGTAGGGATGCAAGGAATACCAAAAAAAGACTTGTTTTGTTTTGTAGGCATATGTTTTTTTAATGTCCGTGATAGTTTCCACAAATTTACACATCGAAAGTCAGTTTTAATCTGTATTTTATACAGTCCATGTGCGTTACAGCCACACTGGAGCTCGGCTGGGCACGCAGTTTTGGACCAGCTTTTCCCTGTTGTAGAGCTAGCGGGATGCACTTCTAAACAGCGATTTTAATGTTATATCCAGTGGGGACATTTTGAAACATGAGACGTATCCAGTTGAATTGCGTTTTAGTTAGGCTATTGTTTAGGGCAGGGCAGGGTACGATTGTGTAGAAATATTGACCAAACGATAGCTCTTTAGGGGGAGTGCTGCTGCCAGACTACATGGACAGCATGACCGTCAGTGCAGTGCAAAAATGGCGGAATTGAGAGATGTCCGATTGAAGATAAAAAATGGTGAATACAACATCGAAAAACCCCAAAACAAGAAAAGTCCTGCTTGGGAGAAGTTTGGAGTGGTGGTGAGCGAAGACGGCACCAGTGTTGGATATGTGATCTGCAAAGACTGCGAAACGATCTGCAAACACGACAGCCACAAGCTAGGCACTTCCAACATGACCCGACACAACCACTTGCAGCCCAGGCAATGTCCTCTTTCCTGTGTACAGACAGCACCACTCAAGTCAAAAGTAAACTCAAGCCCAGGGACTTATCAACATATGGAGCAGTTGATGCCAATGCTGTTCTCCCACATCGCATGTGATCGGGCAAAGAAGCAAGCAGAGACTGAAAAAGTAGCACTTGCGGATCCCCTTCAAACAGCGGTACATCTTTCCAAAGATTAGGTCTACTAGGTCTAAAAAAGAGTTTTTATCTCTTTTATAAACATTTAATGAAAGTGTGTCACTAGGACGCTAATGGTGTTATTTTCATTAGACGGCGGCCAGTGGAACAGGAGACCCATCGTGAGTAGATTTTGCTGAGTGGGCCGACACAAATGCAGAATACCAAGAGGAGGATGAAGTGCACACAACGTGACCATACGCCTTTCTCCCGATGACCGTCGAAGACCAGTTTCTTACCTTTTGGGAGGCTCAGAGCACTAGCCAGGAGATTCCTCTGTATTCCTCATCCGCATCTAGTGCTGCCACCGAGCATACTCTCAGCTCCGCTGGATGGATAATTGGGCCCAGAAGGAACCGGTTGGATATTAATTCAGATTGATTCATGTACTCAAGTATGTGACCATACAGGATCTGTGCACTCAAGTATACAATGATTGATTTTTGTTCTTAGAAAAATCACCTTATTTACCTTATTTCTTTGTTGTATATCCTATAGGCTAGTTCCATAACGTTTAAAGAAAGCCTATTATGCTCTGAAGTCGAACATTGATTATGCATTTTGTTGTTTGGTGGTTCATGTTGGGAGTTGTGTGCTTATGATTTATCCTTCTTCTCGAACTGTGTTCGTGTCTGATACATGTAACCCATTTCATTTCCTGTTGTTGACTTCTGTTCTGGGAACGGTTGACATCTTGCACCTGCTCCACGGATATAACAGAGACTTTAACAACTGTTACTCAGTTTGTTGTGGAAAATGGAAAATCCAACAGCAAACCCGCTCCAGTTCAAGGACAGTTCCTGTTCTTATCTTGTTGTGAAACCTTGTGATAATAACTGTCTGTATCCTCCTTTCTTGCCTGGGTGTGACTATCACGCACACAACTGTATGTATGTGTGTGTGGTTGGTGGCTTGTTTAAGCAGCAACTGATTGGACTCTGGGGCTGGGTGAGGCTGGGTGAGGCTGGGTGAGGCTGCACACCTGTGGCGCGTCAGAATAATCAAGGCCCACAGGTTAAACCAGCCGTCACCACACACTTGAGCGCTGACATGTCATGCCTGCATAAACGTTCTCAACCCTGCAATAAACTGGTTTACGACATTTAACCTGTGGGCCTTGATTATTCTCATATGCCACAGCCTCATCTGATCAGCCTGATTCAGGCCAGGTGAGGCTGCTAAAACCAGCCACCAACCACACACACTCCACAATATGGTTTATGTATCTGAATAAACTTTGAATCATTCCGAGTGAACACTGCCTTATGTCACATTGATTCCCAGGCCTGCTGGGACTCAACTCTCCTGCTGGGACACACACACACACACACACACACACACACACACATTTTTCGAGGGCTTTAACGCATGATCGAATGACAGATGAATAGATCCGGGGATATTTTTGTATCATTCTTATTATTATTTTTTTTGGAGATCCGGGGCTATTGATAAAACCTTCGGGGCTGTAGCCTCAGACGGCCATGCCTAGCGATGCTCAGATCACACTGAGCTAAACTAAGTACATCATGCTAGCCTGCTGCCTTTCGTTCTCAGTAAAGCTCTGTTTTTGCTGACTCGTTTCCAAAGAAATGAAACCCGAGGTGGCTTTCACTTTGAAAACCGTTTGCTGTTGGATTTTCCATTTTCCACAACAAACTGAGTAACAGTTGCTAAAGTCTCTGTTATACTTCACGCACGCTCACACCCTACACCAAATTCTTGTGTCGTCCAGCATTGGCTCAGTTTTCAGGTACATTCTGTGATGTTTTGCATGTGAAGGTATGTGGATTATTACAGAAACAAGGAAACTGTAAGTGGACTATTGATCTAGTGCTACTATCGTTACTATCAAAACAATCATCCTATGTGCATTATGTTAATAAACATATTATACTAAACATTAAGTCTTACCCTCTTTTACTAAGAACCAGCCAACGACGACCGAGAGCACCGACCGGATGGGCGGAGGTACTATGGACACAGCTGAGGAGGAGGGTGGTGTCAGCGTGGGGCCCTGCACCCAGGAGCCCATGCTGTGTAGCGAGGCGGAGGACGGCCAGGCACCGCTGTCCCTGGAGCTCCTGCACCACGGGGCCCGCAGCGGCGGCCCCTGCGACTCCGTCATGGTGGCAGCTCACCTGCTGATGCTGGAGACGGGATTCACGCCGCAGGTGAGGATAAGAGTGCAGGGGTCTGGACACTCGCATGTCCAGACACACTGTGTATATACACTAGCTACGCACTCACGCATACACACGGAAGTACACATGTAAGGAAACCACGACCGGGTGTTCGCCTCAGCCGCATCACCCACATCATTGGTTTAAATCTACCTCTCAAATGTGACCCTGTGATTTTTCTCACTTCTTGTCGTGTTGTTCCAGCACTTCTATAGAATTGACAGATAATTGGATGTGTTCTGTTTTTCTTCCCCAGGACAGTGAGCTGAAGCCCGGGGACATGGCCAGCGGCTGGAGGTCCCCGGGTGGGGCCTATAAACTGCAGTACACCCACCCGCTGTGTGAGAACAGCCTGATCATGGTCATAGGCCTGTCCATGGGGCAGGTGCTGGTCATCAATGGTAAGTCAGGTGACACACACACACACACACACACACACACAAATGCCAGTAGTACTTGGCTACAGGTTCCTCCATGGGGGTCTGCTTGAAACTAGTTAAATGAAAAAAATAGAATTTAAATAGAAAAAAAAAATAGAATGTCATTTTTGTATATGAACGTAATGTTAGCATAGCACTAGCTAAGCGTTAGCTTTTATTGAGTCTCTATATGTATTGGGATAGATGAGTAGGCGTACGATGCCGTGCTCATGATGGTGTGAAATGTACTCGCCCCTCATCTCTCCTCGCAGCCACTCTGAAGGTCAACGAGAAAGTCGACGCGGTGCACAAGTTGTGTCTCAATCCATTGAGCTATGTGGCCAACGAGTCGACAGGTTAGTGAGGAGCTAAAGACCAGGATTCAAGAGAGAGAAGTACAAATGTCAAATGATGTACCCATGGTGCTGGAAGAGAAGGGTGTAATTCCATCCGCTTACATATTTAATTCACATGTGGGTCTACTTAAGCAGAGGCTGAGGCTGCAGCAGTTTTCAAGGACCTGGCCAAGCTCTCCAGGATTTTCAAGGACCAGCTGGCGTATCCATTGATAGCAGCAGCCAGAGCAGGTAGGCAGCAATACAATGGTTAGCAATGAAATAGTTAGCAATGAAATGGTTAGTAATGAAATGGTTCAAAATGAAATAGTTAGCAATGAATTGGTTAGCAATAAAATGGCTAGCAATGAATTGGTTAGCAATGAATAGTTAGCATTAGTAATGAAATGGTTTGCAATGAAATGGTTAGCAAAAAAATGGTTAGCAATGAAAGGGTTAGCAATTAATTGGTTAGCAATAAAAGGGTTAGCAACGAAAGGGTTAGCAACGTTTCTTTTTTTTGCATGTTAAAACAACATTTGGTTCACTCACTGTCACCCCCTGGTGGTCCCCTGGTGGTCCCCCTGCCTCCACAGCCATGGCCCTGCCGCCTGCGTTCGGCCTCTGTGTCCTGCCCCCGGAGCTGCTCCTGAGGGTGTTGAGGCTGCTGGACGCGCCCTCCCTGGTTGCCCTCTCCGCCACCAACAGGCGACTCCGTGGCATGGCGGCGGACTCCACGCTATGGAGACACCTTTACGTACGCGACTTCAGGGGTAAGAGAAGAAGACTGCTGTGTGTAGACTTAAAGACTCTCTTCAATACCTTCAGCATTTTATACTGTACTGCCATACCTGCTCATCTACTTTAGTAACTTTTTACCGGACACTTTTATCCAAAGAGACTAACAGAGATTTCAGATACGGGTCATTAAGGTGTTCGTGTTCTTAGGAATCCCTGACATGCATTTGAACAGTAACAGTAACACAGTAGACACCCTTCTCTTCTTCAGGTCAAGATCCCTCCACGTCCACAGAGACGGACTGGAAAGAAGTAAGGAGCACGTATTTGTAATATTCACATTCATTATGAGCTTTGGTGAAGTCAAAATGACCAATCAACATTTGATATGCATCTTCATCCTCCCGTAGCTGTACAAAAGGAAGTACCAAACACGCAAGCTCTACCGACAGACCACCAACCACCCCCACTGGCTCCCTCCCCCCGTGTACCCGGTGGGGCCCGGGCCCAACCCCTTCCACCCCCAGCCCTTCCCACCGTACCCGCCGGGGATCATCGGCGGAGAGTACGACCAGAGACCCAACTTCCCCCTCGGCATGCTGCCAAGGCCGCGCTACGACCCGCTGGGCCCCTTCCCAGGGGGCCTAGGGGGCCCCCCGGGCATCGGGCCCTCGAGGCGACGAGGGGGGCCGGGACCCATCAACGGGGGTGGGCGGGCCAGAGACATCCGGCGTGGGTTCATCTGACTCTCATCGGACTCAATGGGCTGTATTCACCTATTAGCGGCCATTTTAGTTTCTCCCACCCAGCTAGCGTTTAGAACCAAGATGGCCGCTAGGTGAATAAGGCCAATGCTCTGAATGAAAGGAATGGTTTAAAACCATAGTGTAATAAAATGGCTTGATAAGAGTAGTGTTTTGGTTTCCTGTGTGCACTGGCTGGACTTAAACATTGTATTTCAATTGCTTTGCACTATACTATTTTTCTCCATCAAATTCGGGAGTTATAACTTTTTTATAACACATGGTAACTCAAGTGTCTAAACTGTTTTTGTGTTCTCTGACAAAGGCTGTGTCTTTTTTTTGCTTGAGGCAGTAAGATTTCTCACCTTTCAGTTTATTAAATCACCTCTGATTACCGATGAGACACTTTGCCTTCGCACAAAGGCAAAGTGTAACGTGAATATCTGCTTGCAAATGTTATTTGGATGGAGCTGGAATGTACACTGACTGGAAAATGATGGATTGTAATGTAGAACAGTGGGGACACTGCAAAGCATTACTTCACAAAACAAACCCTATACATTAAATGATTACCATTTGTTTGCAGTCCCATTATTTTTATTTTATCATTGGTTTCAACGATAGCAATAGTTTGGTGTTAATGAAATATAGTAAATAAAGATAAGCAATGCACATACATGTATAGGTTTACACGGATGAATATATATGTATATACGTAATCCAAAACATAAATGGCAAGCTACAGTACAGTTCTATACATGTATTTAATATATTCTATACATACATCTATACATATATTTAATCGTCGTACATCCCTTTTTGAGCTAAGCTGCCTTGTTGTTTTAATATTGGAGAGCGCCTTATCATGCTCTCGGTCTAGCTTGAGGATGACATCATCCTTTGTCCTTGGGAGCAGGACCGGTGATAGTAAACGAATTCTGATTGGCACAAAACTTTAGAGGGGGTCGAGAAGCTGGCCCGATGATTGGATGATGTCGATTCCACACATAGGGCATACGAACATAGACAACATCTTATGTGTTTAATATAGGCCTACCCATTTAATATTAGCATCATCAGTTAACTATTTATTTGTAGTAACAACAGCAGAGATTGGTGAATGTAATAGTCATGCTTGGAAGTGCCTGGAAACAAAGATAAAGAAAAGAAAATAGGACAAAAACTAAAACAATAATATATATTTAATAACAACACATCTACGTTGTATACTTCACGTACTTCAACAATAATAATAACAACATCTAACTTAAACATCAGCTTTGTTTTCAGCATTGCCATGACGTAATTTAAATAGCAAATCGATGTGTGGTGTTTCTCGTGACGGTGCAGCGAAGGGTGCCTCCCGCCTGCTGCAGCCATGACGTCACCGTCGAGGGATCCTCCGCCCACCCTCTCCTCCGTGGAGATGAGTCCTACCACTAGGGTTAGGGTTACACGGCTGACAGGAACACGACGACAAAGGAAGAAACACGACGTGTTGCATCGCTGCAGTGTTCTCGCACGGTGTGTGTGACAGTAATACTCCACGAAGGCGGACTTTATTTATTTTTTTGTTTGAAGAAGAAGATATGAAATGGGGC
>OMNO01064577.1:3548-27370 GCA_900303215.1 Trachyrincus scabrus
AGCCTCCGAGGGTGGATCCAGGTCTCACTCCGGTCTCTACCTCCTTTCTGACCCCCAGGGCACAGCAGGACCTGACCCCACCACCGTCTACGTGGACATGAGGGCCCTCCGGCACGACAGGTAGGGCGGGGCCAGATCTCCATGGAGATCTGTGTTGTGATCACACCCCCAACCCAGCTCCGCCTATTTCCTCGTCAGACCATGACAGTGCATGGTGTGCCTATGAATTATTTGTATGTATTTTATTTTATTTTATTTGCGAGTGGTTTGCTGAAATATTTCTTAGATTGTTTTGTATTTTCTCTTTTATTTGGGTAGATCATATTTTTCATTATCGGAACGAACGGACGGATCAAGCAGAAATGTAATACGTTTGGTGTATTGTATTGTATTGTATTATTGTATTACGCTTCTATCTGGCGACGCTGGCTTGGAATGGCGCTTCACAGAACCGCAGGCTTCGCCGTGGCAGGCGTTTCATCTTGTGCGTTTTTATCTGGCGTGGTTCGGCGCTCGCGTCTTTTGTCCTGCGAGTCATTTTTTGGCGCGGTTGGGGTGGATCCATCTGTATTGATTTGATGTGTGTTTATTATTTGTATTATTATTAGCGTTATGTGTTTCAATAGTATGATTTTGAATGGGTTAGTCCTGATTATTATAGTTCTGATTGGATGTATCTCTGCGTGACCTGCAGGGTCCGTTTGGTGGAGAGAGGGTCACCTCACAGCTTGCCACTGATGGAGTCTGGGAAGGTACACCCGTCACCTGATCTCACACACACACACACACACACACACACACCTCTCCATATTGGGAAATGTGCATTTGGTTCGTCATTTAACAACTGATTTTACGAAACAGCCAATCATCTGACTTCTACCCCTCCCCCACTCCCTCCAGATCCTTCCAGGTGTGAAGGTGATCATCGCCAACACAGAAACCAAGGGGCCCTTGGGGGACTCTCACCTTGGAGAGGTCAGTCAGTCAGTCAGAGGGGGGCCAGCAGGGGCTTGGTTGTTGTTGAGGAAGAACTGATAATAAGACGCAGCCGTGACCTATGGGTGTCATTTAATGAAATAAGTTCATCCTTGAGCTGAAAGTGGGACTGTCTGTCTGTTTAGCGGACACTTTCACCCAAAGCAAACAAATCTTTCAATGAATGAATATGGAACAATATAGATAAAAACACCAAACTAAGCTATTATATCTAGGAAAAAATGACTAAACTACTATTATATCTAGGTAAAAATGACTAAACTGTACTATTATATCTAGGTAAAAATGACTAAACTGTACTATTATATCTAGGTAAAAATGACTGAACTAAGCTATTATATCTAGGTAAAAATGACTAAACTATACTATTATCTGTCTGTAAAAAAATCACAGATGATCTGAAATTAGGATTCGTCCCTGAAGCAGCCTGTGTGTGTCTTCCCTGTGTGTGACAGATCTGGGTGAGCAGCCCCCACAATGCAACGGGGTACTACACGGTATACGGCGAGGAGGCGCTGCACACGGACCACTTCAACACCAGACTCTGCTTTGGAGACACGGTCACCAACTGGGCCAGGACGGGCTACCTGGGCTTCCTGAGGCGCACAGACCTCACCGACGCCAGCGGAGGTGTGTGTAATAAACTAGTCAGGAGAGTAGAGTAGTAAACTAGTCAGGAGAGTAGAGTAGTACTCAACTGTTAACTAGTCAGGAGAGTAGAGTAGTAAACTAGTCAGGAGAGTAGAGTAGTACTCAACTGTTAACTAGTCAGGAGAGTAGAGTAGTAAACTAGTCAGGAGAGTAGAGTAGTAAACTAGTCAGGAGAGTAGAGTAGTACTCAACTGTTAACTAGTCAGGAGAGTAGAGTAGTAAACTAGTCAGGAGAGTAGAGTAGTACTCAACTGTTAACTAGTCAGGAGAGTAGAGTAGTAAACTAGTCAGGAGAGTAGAGTAGTACTCAACTGTTTCTGTCATCTGCTGTAATCTGACAGCTAGTCGTTGGAACCAAAACTAATATTGACTTTTGTTTTTGCAGAACGTGTATTTATTTTTATAGTAAAATGTAACTGTTTGTGTGTTTCTGTCTGCCTGTCTGTCTGCCTGTCTGTCTCTCCATCTGGCTACCTGTCTGCCTGTCTGTCTGTCTCTACGTCTGCCTGGCTGCCTGTCTGTCTGTTTGTCTGTCGGTCTATCTATATGTATGGCTGCCTGCCTGTCTATATGTATGTATGCCTTTCTATTTGCCTGTCTGTCTGTCTCTCCGTCTGGCTGCCTGTCTGTCTGTCTGCCTGTCTGTCTCTCTGGCTGTAGAGCGCCACGACGCCCTGTATGTGGTGGGCTCCCTGGATGAGACGCTGGAGCTGAGGGGGATGCGGTACCATCCCATCGACATAGAGACCTCCGTCATCAGGGCCCACAAGAGCATCGCTGAGTGGTGAGGAATCACTTCATGAGACGCTATACACTGGAGTGTAGTTGTCGCAGTTTTGACTATAAACTAGTAACTATCAGGACATTCATAGTGTTTTAGACATGAGTCCACATTTAACGGACAATCGTTTTAAAGACAATACAAGACAATCATTTAAAAGAGAAATGTGAAATAGACAAAAAACAATTGTATTAAACAAAGTGTTTGAGCCCTGATGTAAAAGTCTGTCTCTATATATCTGTATCCTCTCCTCCTCCAGCGCGGTGTTCACGTGGACCAACCTGCTGGTGGTGGTGGTGGAGCTGGAGGGCTCGGAGCAGGAGGCCCTGGACCTGGTGGCCCTGGTGACCAACGTGGTGCTGGAGGAGCACCACCTCATCGTGGGCGTGGTGGTGGTGGTGGACCCCGGAGTCATCCCCATCAACTCCCGCGGGGAGAAGCAGCGCATGCACCTACGGGACGGCTTCCTGGCCGACCAGCTGGACCCCATCTACGTGGCCTACAACATGTGAGAGAGGTGTGGGGGCGGTCGTCCGGAGGCCTGAGCTCCTTCAGGAGGTCCGGCGGTGCGAGGCGATGAGGTAAGGAGCGCTGCGGGTCGTCAGACGTGGGTGGAGAAGGTCCAAAGGTTGACCTTTTCGGTGGTATGCGTTTTGCGCTGGCCCACACGACTCTCGAGCAGCCTCCGGTCCGGATCAAGACGTGTGCTGCAGGACACACCGGGGTGTAGTGCTTCTCAGTGGCGTTCACGTGACGTTACTGCAGTGCTCTGCCGTTCAGAATGTCAGTCGTGTTCGCCGTAGGCTTTTGTCAACCACATCTGTGAACTCATCTTGTGTTGTTTTCGGAAAATGTATTATTTGGTTCCCAATGTTATCATTATATTGTTTTTTTCTGGAGCCAATGATAATCCATGTGGAAGAAAATGTGTTTTCTTGAAGAAAGATTTTACTAGAATGAATAAATTATAAACGACTAGCAACTAGCAAGCGAAAGGCTACACGCTAAATGAAACGCTACTATATTTGTTCCCCAATCAGGTTTGGCTAATGTGTTATGTGTTTATCTAATGTTTATCTATCATGTGTTTCTTAACGTTAAAGATGTAGGTGTTATTCTGTTCAGGGCTCCTTGATATAACTCACGCCTCCACAGGAGTCTGCTCAGTTCTAGACGGAGGATGAACACACTGAAGTATTATTCATGGGAAGAAGTGCCACAGATCATTCTCATAGAAATATTTTCTTTCACACAGTTCCATAACTGGATCAAATAAAATGCAATATGACCAATCTGTAAGTTGCATGATCACCGCAATTCCATAATTTCATAACATAAGGATGTATAAGTTAAGTTAAACTAAGCCTAAACTCTTTGTTTCCAGAGAGTCTGTGGAAGGGAGCATTGTGTTTCTTGTTGTTGTCAACTGGACACGCTTGGTTTGAACATAAATCCTCAGAAACATCTTGTGTTCTGTCCCCCGTCACTATATACACGTTCTGGAGGTTGTTGTTTTCAGGACCATCAAAGTTTTGTTTTTTTCTGTTCTTGATTTGCATGTGCTCTACGAGTCAGATACGTAATAGGCTGTATTACGTAATATCACATGAATATGTAATATGTAAAAGAACACTTGTACTCTGTTTTTCTTTTATATTCGCAAACCACTTTGACAATAGGCTTCAGGCCTACTGTAAGTATGTACATGATTTGTGTAAGTTATTAAGAGATGATGGATGGACACTCCTGGTGGGTTCACATTGAGTACATAAAGACTCATGTGAACTGTGGACTCCTCGTCCACTCACTTGAAATGCAAACATGGATGGAGCGCTTTTATAATGAATGACCTTCAGGCTACTTCCTGTTGACGAGTGAAAACACACAGACCCTGAGACGCTGAGCTCTTGGCTGCTATAGGACTTACTCTTGATTGGACGATGAGAAGAATTGCAATTGCCTGGCGTGTGGTTGTCATTATTTTCATAACATAATTTCTTAATAAAAGAAAACTTTAATTATACAAGTTGAAATGTCTTAATGCCAGGAACCCGATTGAGCTTCAAGATCTTCGCTACGTTCTCTTTTCTCTCTCTTTTCAACATATGAATATTCATCCTTTCTAGTATTTCTATTCTGCACTGACCTAGACAGAATGTACAAAAACACAATGTGATGGGAATCAATCATTTGTTGTCCTTTATTATTCATAGTAACATTTATATAAACATGAACTGGAATGTTTCACTGAGTACATATCGAAGAGGTTTCAAATAGTAATGCCTACATTTATTTTCATTGTATATCAAACTCAACATTGTTTACATCAACAGTAAGGTAACGGTATACGAGTATATAACGAGAAACAATATATAGAAACACAAACCGCACAACACCAGATGAGTCACTGGTCATTTAAAAGATCATTAGTTCTGTTAATAAAGAGTAAAACTTGTGTTTACATCAACACAACAACATATAAAGATGCACATTGACATTTAAAAAAAACAACTGTAAAAAAGATATTTGATCTCACTCTCCAGGTTAATTTCCACATTTTGTAAATGGCATTTTAAAATAAAAACAGCATTGAATCACAAATTCTCAATTAACATAATCCGCTATCATGCCCAGAAGCTCTGATGCCATATTCACAGCTGGCCATTCGTTAATGTCCTTGAACTGTTGGTTAGGAATGCATGGGGAAGGGTGACAGTTTGGATACTGAGTCTTCTTGGCATCTACTCCAAGCAACTGTACACTGGCCACTATTTGAGTCAGCGTTCTTAATCGAGGATCGAATCGAGCAACTCGTGCCGCGATGATGGAGATGGTGCAATTAGCAGAATGTCTGCCATTTCTTTTATATTCTGCAGCTATGAGAGCCTTTTCCACGACTTGGTGAACCTTGAACAAACACCATTCTGTGCTCCCGCTGCCAATGTCTTTCTCAGCTGCAGCCAAATCACAGCGTGCCTGTCGGAGCCAGCGCTCGGCCTCCGGTCTGTTTGGCCGTGGGACATTTTCATGATGCGTCCAGAAGTTGTAACCATTGTAGCGATACTGTCTGTGAAATCTCTCTCGACCGCGCCTGTGCCGCCGGGCTTCCTGATCCCAATCTCCATAGAAGTTCCTGAAGTTTCCGTTCCATTTTGGCTTTGAGGAGTCTGCGGTTTTGCCATTTGTCAGTTCATCAATTCTGTTCATCAGGTATTTAAATGCCTCAGTGGAAATCTCGATGCATTCTGGGTTTTTGTCAGGATGCCATCTGAGGTACAGTCTTTTTATGGCTGTATGTTTCAGCCCCTCAGAAAGGGTCCAGATTTCTGCCAAACATTTGTCAATTTCTCTTTTGGCTTCCTCCAAAGATGCTGGCAATGTCCTGCCAGGTGAGGATGTTTCCTCAGAGTACTCCTCTGTTCCATTCCTCTCTGAGCCTTCATGTAGCGCCAGTTCCATGCAAGATGCTTCAGATTTAAGGGTCAGCTTTTTCAGTTTTGTCTTCTTTTCTCGTTTAAACTGATAGAGCTCAAGCGAACTCACTTCGATGAACTCTTGGTCGCCGGTCTGGATTTGATACCTGTGTGACAGTTGTCCAGTGGGTCCAGGCAGTTGCTTGACAATAACTGTATACACGTAGTTGTCATTGCTCAAATAGCCAACATGTTCGCCTTCCTCAAAGTTATTGAGCAAGTTCATATCCAGGCAATCGAGCCATTCATCTGGGATAACACTTCCAGGTTCTGCTGGGTAGAGCGCAGAGTTGTTCGCTTCTGCACTGTCATGAATTTCATGCTTTGCCAGCGTTTTCTGGACCTCCTGCAGATCGTCACACATCAGAAGCTTCCCGAGGACAAGGAGAAGACGTGAGGCCAGTTTGTTCCCTAGTAGAGCGTTTATCTCTTCTGTCAATGTCATGTTTATTTCATATATGACTTTATGAGCCATGTCATCATTGTGTTTCAAATAAAAGGTGCATCCTTGATGTCCTTTTGTGACATAAATGTCAGCCTCCGCACATGTACCGTTCAGTGGCTGTTGATCCAAACACAGCTGTGTTTCAAGACTCCTGCAGCAGATCATCTGAATACTGCCAAACGTCTGCTCACACATGTCGGCAGCATCTTCTTGCGTGATTTTGCCTTCCGACTGTTCTCTAATAAGACAGATAAGTCCATGTCTGAAGGCTATGGACGATAGATGTTTCTCAAACCATCCACTGAATTCACAGTTTCTTCCGTACTGACAAATGTGCATGTTTGATTTCACCACACTCTCCTTGGTACACTGAGAGAGCATTTTGGGCTGAAGATGTTCTGGCAACATTTGTACCAGTCGAAGATGCTCATACATATCGTCCCCCAAATGGCATGTGCTGAGTTTCTCAAGTAGCTGCAGTTTTTTTCCCAATGCTCCCTCCAACCTGCTTGCTTGGAATACCGTGTCGTTAAAGTACAGTGTATTTGAAGGGTATAGTCTGCCATCTTTTGACGGAAGATACAAAATCTCCGGAAATGGAAGGGGGGATTCTTTTTTCTGTGTTTTAATTAGGTCAAATATCTGCTTGACAGCCCGCCTGATGGTTTGCTTTTGGTTTGAGTTTGGTGTAGATTTATCACGGGAATCGTGAAAAACTGCTGTGAGAGCATGACAATACTGCTCTACTGTTGGTTCCACAGTTACACCAATTCTTTTGAAGAACTCCGCATACATTACATCCTTTGCTGGGATTGTGTACAAGTAGGGCCTGAAGTCCAAGTCATGGGGCAGTCCAAGAGAAGTTTCTTCGGCTTTTACCAGTTTTGTGTCGTCTTCAACTAACACAACAGGGAGGCCAGTTAAGCCATTACCTGGGAATGTTGTTGTTTGTAAGTAGGCATACGAATGTCTGAAAACAACTGCCCTGGTTTTGTTAACATCATCAGACTGACAAGGTAACTGGCAGATGTTCTCCATGTTTGTGGTGACAGACTGCATGGGAGGTTTTTCAAAGGCTCCAGCCATCGTCATCATTTCTATGATCTTCTTTGAGATGTAACCTAAAGCTATGATTGGCATAGACGTCCAAATCAAGTCTTGATGCTGATGATCATTTGCAATCAATGACCCCCTGAGAGCTACGGTTTTCCTCCCAATCGCAACTGGACGATGAAAGGTGCACAGTTCCTTTCTAATTTGCACTGGTAAAATGAATTTGATGTCAGCCAAGGACTGGATTAATTTGTTGTTTTTGTCATTTTCTGCTTTTTTAATTGCAGTCCTCAGCAGTTTTGATGATTTTTGTTTTAAGTCTTTCAGCTCACATTTCCCTTTAGACTCAGATTCTATTTGGTATGCAAAATCAATGATCTCCTTGTTTGATACAGCATGCTTCATTCCAAGTTCGATAAGCAATTGTCTTGCATGTATTTTCATATTTGGTGTGTCACAAATCTCATCCCAAAATCTTTGAGGCACAAATTTCTCTTGAGGCAGCATTAGCTTGTACAACTTAACATCATCATCAAAGTAGTATGATGCCATCTCTGAATTTCCATGGACACTGCAAATCAGCTTCACCCTCGTCATTGAGGAGATGATTCTGTCTTTATGTTCAGGATACGTCACATCATTTTGCAGTAGCAACAACATTTTGATGGAGTCAAGAATCTGTCCCTCTGTGAGTGTATGTATGACAGGAAGAATGAACATAACAAAATACTGAAGATCAGAGAGGATTTGGATCTGGAAGTTTTCTGAGAGTTGCTTATTCTCTAAACTGTATTTGAGAAAAATGCTGCTGCTCTCTCTCAGATTGAATAAGTCTATAAATCTTGTCATGCTTTTGACGATGAATACCTGTCTGGATCCATCAATACTGACTCGCTTGCCTTGTAGCGTTTTAAATATTGGCAAAGATTTAAGCTTTCTCTGATACTGACTCCCGTCTGGTGATTTGGATGCTCCCGACTGTAGAAACCTCTGTAGCTCATTTAGCTCGTCATTAGAAAGGTTGCAAAACTCTGAATGATTTAGTTTGAAAACAAAGTCCAACACTGCGCTTTCATCACTTGTATCCAAAAGCTTAGGGTATAGCAGTGTCAATGCATGTTTTTCCAGGAGCAAAGTGTCAAGCTTCATGCATCCGAGTTTAAACAGAATGCTTGCTATGTCCTTTGAGGCAAGTGTCACACTTGGCATGCTCTTAATTGTTTGCAAGAAGAGTTTGTTGTTCTTTAACCTTGGACACACAACTGGGAGCATTTGACAGTCAGCAAAAAGCTTCCTAACTGTACTTAATGTCATAGTTTCCTTGTTGCCTTCATCTTGGGATATTTGACTTGTCAAAAAATTCCAAGTACTTTTCAACCACGTCTTTATTGTTGCATTTGGTACATGGAGATCCAAGAGTGGATCAATCTCACAGTCTTTGAGGAGATGGAGAAGTATAGGTTTCAGATACTTTTCTGCATGAGAAATTGTTAACTTTTTAACAAAGTTGGGTTGTAGAACTTCAATGTGCTCTATATTGGTCAAATAATCAGCAAAATCCTTCTCATATCCACAAAACAGAGAATCATATTGGGTGATCAGTTTAGGACTGCTCGAATCAAACACCCTCAAAACTTGGTCATTTGTGAGAAGAAGTGGGAGTCCATTCATCGAACATGGTTCGGTCTTTTTGCCATGCTCCAAGTCCTTGTCTTCCAAGCAGAAACTCAACAGCTTGGCACATGTTTTTCCATCTTTAATCAGTGTTTGGCTGATTGGCAATGGTAAACCCGTCTCTGTTTTGGTAGGATCATTGAGTGGTTTTTTTCGAAGAAACTGTGCCACAGTTGAAGGGCTGACAGACTTAACTTTTACCCCAGCAGCTTTGAAACTTTCCCAAATTCTAGCCATTTTGAAGGAAAAAGGCACCAATGTCATTCCAAGACTCTCCAAAATTTGAGTGACAGATCTGGCTTCCTGTGTCAAGTGAGGTGCATCAATTTGTTCTGCCTCTTTGACATTACACCACTCAAAAGAATACTCCCTAACTGGCCGGTATGCAATGGTTCGTACTGAGCTTTTCAATATTGGAATAACATCAAGAGCCCTGTCGCAAATTGATCTGTACACCTCATGTATCATTGTGTGCCAGTCCTGAGCAATATCCTTTGACACAACAGGGAAAAAACAAAGGTAAGAGCTATTGAGACATGAACTGTCATCACTCGTGGAACGGATGTTCACTTTTGCAACGTCGCAGCAGATGTGTTGAAGGAGGTCTGCATACAGTGGAGCTATGATGTTGATTTTCAAAGCTCCATTCCAATCTACTTTCAGACTTTGGCCATCCTCTTTCCATAGGTCCCTCCTGGATGAGTCTACTTCAAAGTTTCCATTCACATGGACTGGAAGTCCCGTTTGGACGGGAAGAGGAAGTGTACAAAAGGTTCCACCTTTGAACTCCTCCACTTTGTAAGGCTTACAGGCCACACATGCAGCAACTGATGCTTGAGGAAGCTTGTCTAACCTTGTACTGCTGTCACCTTCAAATGAGCCAAACTGATCAGCAATTACCCACTCGCTACGGCTTTTGGAGGAGGTTGAAATCTGTATTTTGTAAATTGCCTTGCGTGGTGTTACCAACCTGTCAGATTTCAAGGCACTTTGGAGATCCCTTTGAAAAGAAGTTTTTTCCTTGCAGCCTTTGCCTGTGAAGCTTTTTTCAACTTTGAATACATTTTGTAGTTTTCCCGAGTGTTCAATTTTATGGAGTTGTATTTTCTGGATATTTTTTGTGAAGAGAATCAACCCCTCTGGATCATCAAGAAGGGCTGAGAACAAATCGTTGATGTCATGGTCAGTGACACTCTGGGTTGAGATGTTAGAGTTGTTCGCCATTGCACCCATTCGCAGAGGTAATCTGAACATTGTTCCTTCTTCAAGAGGAAATTCCTTGGGCAGAAATGACTCGTAGACATCAAGGTATGTCTCCTTAAAAACTGAATCAAGTTTGTACCCACAGCCATAAGTCGTTTTCCCTGATGGGTTTTCAATGTATTTTTGATTAGGATCAGAAATGCAGAGTATTTTATCTCCAGTTAAAATAGAAGGGCAATCAGTTACATTATACACAGAGTTGAATCCAATTCCATATTTTCCTGTTTTGCCTGGAGTGTTGTGTTTGCCACCTTCTCCGAGCTGCTGGATGCCCTTCAGATCTGCATCAGAAAACACCTTGTTGTTGTAAACACACAATGCAGGGCCCTGCAGTTGGTTCCACTTCTTTCCAAATGTTTTTTGTGTGCCATGCTGTCTTTTGTCCCAGACAAGGTGTATTTCTGTCGCTTCTGCATCATCAGCATTTTGGATTAGCTCTTTCAGGATATCCTTCTTGGCTGGATAGGCCGTAATAATGTTTCTGATTCTCTGAGTCAGTTGCTCTCGCTGTTCGAACTCAAAGGCAAATGGTGACATGTTCTCAACTAAGTGTTTTATCAGAGTTTGATGTTTGGTTGTCTTGATTCCAAAATGGCGTGCCATCACTCGAGCAATATTCTCATGGCACAAAGTCACTCCTAAATTGAGTGGCATCCAGGGACTGTCATTGAAGGATAACTCTGCTGCAGGTTGCAAAACTCCATGCTCATTGGGGATTAGACAGTCTTGTATTTTCTCTTTAGTCTCGTATAAACCCCTTATTAATACTGTGAAGCAGATATTGAGATCAGGCTTCGGAAGGGGGTTCTGTCCATGTGCAGCATGTAGTTCCTGGAGAACAGTGAGATACTGACTTCTTGTGAATTTCCTTTCAACACCAACACTTTTCCAGAGGCTCTCAAAACCAGCAAAGACAGTTGGAAGTACATGAAGGTATGGCTTTGCTTCAAAGTCCTCGTTTTTTGCCACATACTGTGCATGTACAAACGTGCAGCCAACAAGAATGAATGGAAATGAATGTGCCCTTTCTGAAATGAGCAGGGTATCTCCATGATCATTGAGCCACTGATTCAGAAATGTATAGCATTGATAGGCTATTTCGTGAAGCTTTGTTTCGTTGGAGGTCTGGCATTTTAAACTAGTGCTTTCCAGCTGCCGTAGCACTGTCTCAAGTGGTGGACTTTGACGAACTCTCAAAATGTTTAACACTGGATCAGCTCTGTGTATTTCCAAGTTGGTGTGATCCATCACAGGCTCTGTCATGTTCACAAGGTGGCAGTATTCCTCATTAAAAACATCAATGGGCTTCCGAAGTGTCACCCTTTCCGACTCTGTGTCACTCACTGGAGAAAAGGCTGGAAGAAAGGCAATGTTCCTTATTGATTCCCAGTAGAGAGAGTGCTCGTCATGCAGATGACTCTTCAACTGTTCCAGAATACATTTCAATTGTACAAATGCTTTGTTTTTGTCTTCATTCCACACATTAGTGACTCTGCCAACTTTTTGTGCGATCTCTTCCAATGGGATATGGTCATCCAACATTCCAAGTTCCAACAAGCGCTGAATCCTTCTAGGGGTGCAAAAGTCGTTTTTGGTCCCCTCAAGTAAGCGTCCTTCTCTTTGTCCAAAAAGACAGGCTACTTTTCCCGTAGGATTGACAACTTTCTTGATGCATTGGAGTTGTCCACCCTTTGTAGGAATGCATGGATGGTGCATCAGTAGAGCATCTATTTCAGTCATGTTGAGGTCAATGGCATGCAGCACAAGAGCATTCCTAGTTCCAGCATCCATGGTGGCCAGATTCCTAAAAACAGCTTCTTCATAAAATTTCACCCAGTTCCATGTTCTCCTCTCTATATCTTCTTGCAGGCCAGCCTTTTCAAAGCTGTTTCTCAGCCAAAAGGGAAGAGGAACCACATGGTTGGGTGCTTTTACTTGGCTTTGCGCTACCTCCATTGCAAGTGCACCAATTTGCTTGTGTCCTTCAATGCTTTCATGTAAAAAGATGGCCTTGTTGAAGCAACACCAGTGCTTGCCATCACTGAATATCTCTGGTGCATTGTGTTGGACGACAGCAGAGTAAAAAGCATCCACCAAAGCTTGAAATGGTTCTGTCACTTTCTCCCGATCAGGCCAATAGATGTAGTAACAGTAGTCTTCCAATTGCTTGTTTTCAGACATGTTCTTCAATAATGAGAGCACAGTGATATATGCTGATTTTGCAGGGTCCTGAAGGAGAGCCTTGTTCCAGTCATTTTTTACTCCCCTTGCCCATAGAGCCTTCCGATTCGATGTCACTGCAAATGCTCCATTTACATTCACTGGAAGACCCGTTTGAATGGAGAGAGGAAGGAAGCAAAAGGCTTGTCCAATTAGTTTTGTTTTTGACGTCACCCATTTCTTTGTTTTGGGATTTTTGTTGAGAGGCACAGCAATCCCACCAACAGGCAGAGAGAACTTGGCTTGCTTGCTTTCGTCACGAATCATTTGGAGGCACTGTTGTGTTCCAAAGCAATTGTATATGAGCCAGAACTGGACTGAGCTACTTTCATCTTTTTGTTCAATTTGGACAATGTGTGCTGTGTCGGTAACTTCCTTGCATTTTTTATTAACACTGACCAAGCTTTTAACAACTTCAGTTTGCTCTTTTAACATTTGAGCTGGTATCTTCACGCTACTCACAATGGTTTTTGAGGCAATAAAATTGGTCTTTATTTGGTCATCTCGTGGAGGAGTTGAGGCACTTTCTGTGATATTTTGTAGAGAAACGAGATTTATGTTTTTTAGGAAGAGCAGGTACAATTGTGAATTGCTCATGAAGGGTTTTTGAAAACCAACAATATTGAGCCTGTCATACACTTTTGTGCTGATTTCTGACTTGAAAGCCTCTTCTTGTGTTCGGAAGGGTAGTTTGATTAGAGTGCCTTGGTAGGGTTTATCAGTGCTGTGCTTGCTAAAATGACAGTCAAATATGTTTTCATAGGATTTGAACTGCCCAGGAAACCACTTCAAGATATTCTGGTGAGTGAGGTCCAGTTTAATTCCAGGATTTGTTTTTTCCTTTATGTGCTTCTTCAAGTGTGTTACGTTTGGATCCAGTATGAGGAGATGGTTGCCACTAAGGATAGAGGGACAATCTGTCACATGATACACTGTATTGAATCCAAGTCCAAACTTTCCGATTTTATCAATCATGTCTTCCTTCGAGGCAGATCCCACTCTGACAATATTGGTCCAATCATCCTCCGTGAATTGCTCATCATTATAGGACCAAAGACAGGGCCCCTGACAAGCAGTCATTCCAGGGTCAAAAAGACTTTGTGGTGGGTCTTTGTGCACTCTGAAGTCCACCATGAACCTACAGGCAGTTGCTCTAGCATCCTCAGCATTTTGAATCAGCTCTTTAAAGATGTCATTTACTTCATCATACTCATTTAGAATGTTCTTAATCCGCATTGTTATCGGTTCCGACTGTCCACATTGTTCTATTCCTAACATCTCAGGGCTAAGGATCCGTGTGCTGAGCAGTGGGATGTTCAGCCACTCAGCCGTTGCTCTTGGTATCTCTGCATGAATGACATAGAATTCTTCCTGCATGTGTTTGAGTGCCTCCAAGCCATCTTTGCTGATGTCACAGAAGACCGTTGTTGACAGTGGCTTTAAGGTAAAATGTTCATCATCTGCAATGACTGGAACAGGGATGTCATCTTTAACCATCCTCTTCTCTCTGCCCATCCAGTTAAGAATTTCTATTGCCATTTTCAGCTCACCAGAACTCCCAACTGGTATGCGCCTTTCTTCAATGGCGTCTTTGATCTGGTTAAGAATGCCAATTATTTCTTCCCCTGAAAGGCACTGCCTTAGTCCAAAATGGTGGAGCAACTTCTTGTAAGGAAGAAATTCTTTTTGAATGTTGCCAATGTAAGAAGTCAGATCTAGATTTGGAGGGTAGTCAAGAACGAGATCCACAGGAGAAACAAACTTGTCATGTGCCCAAAACCAGTTTGGGTCCTTGGTCCCAACGTCTGTGAACTCATGCATGTGGTCCTGCATGTACTTGTAAGTACTATGCAGCTTCCTCTTGAAGTCCACATCTGTGTCTGGATCCATTAGTGTTTGTGCAATTGTTGACAACACTGACACGTTTTCCAACACTTTTTCAGGTGGGGGAAAGTCTGTGAGGCCAAGTTTATTGCCTACCTTCTCACTAAGCTCACTTTTCAGGGGCATTACATACCCAACAATGTCCGCATACTTTGTATGTCGTATTTCACGTGGACAGAAGAAACAAACTCTCTCCATCTCCTTGTTTTGTTTTTTGGGTTCAACACATGGCACCCATTTGATCATCAAGAGGCTTTCGAGCTGTGGTTTAGAGAATTTGGACAGCATATCATTGGTATTGAGCAGACTAAGAATGACCTCAGCTCGTTTGACAGCCTTCATTTGAGAGTCTAGTTGCAAATTCTCAATCTGTTTGACGGCATGCAACAAATGCAAAGTCGTGAGATCTGCTTCCTTGTTTAGCAATCCAAGTTCTGTTAAACTCTTAAGCATCTGTGCTGTTTTTGTGTACACAGCTGGTGGGAAGAAGTCCGATTCAAAAAGATTCTTGAAGGTTTCAATTGTAGGATCAAAGAATTGCGACGCCTTCTTCCACACTCCATTGAGTTGAATGAAGTTCAACTCCTTACATTTTGCTTTTAAGGCTTTATTTTGAGAGAAAAGGATACTGCCATGCTCTAAAATCCATGTCATTGTTTTCTCTGTATCATCTTCTCCGAAAGCATCACACTTAACACAGTCTATCAGGAGACTAGCTGCTTGAGATGTATCAATGATATCAATGTTGAGTAGGTGTAGAAGTCTGCGATCGGCCTCAGTGACACACTGTACTATGTCGTCAGGCATAGGGAGTTCTGTTGGTATGGTTAACCCGGAACCCAAAAACACAGCCTGCTTTGATTGAGAATCAACACATGATCCCTTCATGGTCTGGAACACAGGTAACTTTGAGAGAACACTTTGCTCTCTGGGAGAGAGAGAATCCAGGCGACATAGATAATTCTTGAGTTCCTCTCTGTCATCATGAGAAACTGCCCGAATTACTTCAATGAGATGATGAGAATCTGTGTTCACAAAGACCTGCATGACACTCAGCGGGGAAGGGGGCAGGACATAAGAGTCTATGTCTTGGTGTTTCAGCCACTCTACTCCTCTCACAACAGTGCCTCCAACTTTGCTCACCAATTTAGCAATCTGCTCTGGCAAGCACGTTTGTTTACTTCTCTGAAAAATGAGAGTTGTGTTCTGTTGCATTCTTGCAAGTAACATGGGCTGTGTGATATCCACTTGGGACTCGATGGATATTAAAGGCATGCCGGTGAAACTACTTAACTCTCTGAAATGAGTGTTAAGGAATTTCCAGAACTCTTGAAGCCATCCGGCTGGTGGATGCAGGCGGTTTCCAATGTCCCAGGTGACATGGTCCTCTCCCTGTTTCCAATCCATAGGCAGATACCTCTTTGCATATTCAGCAACCCTGGCTGCATCAATGTTGACGACATTAAATACATCTGGAATATAGACCATTGGAAAACAGCATTAAACACATGCAAATAAGGTGTTTGTTTAAATACATGATACACAAAACAACATGCCTACCTCTTGTGGCGAGCGTTTTCAGATGCGTCTGGCAGGTGGTGCTCAGGTCCTGAGGGATGAAGAGGTTTTTGCAACCAGGCAGCAGGGACCTGTCCGAAGAATGAGTTGCTTTCATGTTAATTATCTTCATGACAACTACCCACAGCACGCTAGCCCCTTTCACACATGAATGCCGTACACAAGACATGCCGGAATGCTACCATTCACACCATTCAGCACTGGCAACGCCGTTATAGTCCTCTGTTGTCATTTCCCAGAAATTACGAGTCACCTTTGTGCCCGAATCACTGAAGTTTGAAAACAATATGTTGCATGTGTGAAGGGGGCCAATGATTAACTGAAGTAATTAATATGGTCTAAATAAACACTGATGGAAGAGTGCTGGTCAAATGCTTCATATTAGTGCTATTTGTAGAAATAGGAAGGGGTATAGATTGGTCAAGTGGGTATTTTACCTTGGAAATGCATTGCTATCGATGAAAGCGACGTCTTCCTCTTTGTTGGTAAAGGATCTGAAAGTGCCATCACTGAGAGGAAGCAGTGCAAGGCCCTGGAGTTCTTCGTATGTTCCATCGCTCAAAACATATTCCAAAAGAGATAGCTTGTCCTCTTTTGTGACATTCTTCAAATTTGTTTTGCGGAGAATTGTCCTGAGAAAGGTTGGAGTAACTCGTTGTAGGGTTTCAGGATGTGGGTATGTCTTCTCAATCGCTCTTTCCACCCATTCTGGGATTTTCACAAGGTTAACTCCACAGGAAATCAAAGTGCTTTGAATGACAGCTGATACTTCAGGGCTTGTTGAAGAATCGCAGGGCAGCACAGCTTCTGAAGGACGGACAAATCTTTTTTCATCCGCAGCAAGAGAGAGTACACCAATATTCTCTCTAAATAAGCATTGTAAAACATCCTGGGCAACTGCACGCCATTTCTCTTTTTGTTCAATGTGCGTAATGTCTGGCCAAAGACCATACACAGAGGAGAGAGGGAGCACAGACTCTTTGGATAATTGAATGGCATCTTTAAGGATCCTGAGATATGCTTGTGGAAGCACCTCTTTGACCAGCAATTCATTCCACATGGCACCCTCGTCATGTTTTTGATCTTCTTCTTGCCACTTGATATGTCTTCGGTTGTCCGTGAGGCCAAAGCATGCATTTACATAAAGTGGAAGTCCAGTCTTGTTGGATTCATTGTTAGGAAGTGGGAGAAAGCAACTCAATCTACTGTCGCCACTGTCTCTATTCTCACCACATGGAAACGCCAAGTCAACTTGTGGTAGAAAACATAACTTGTCGGCCAGTGAATCCAGTTCCGGCACATTGTCCTTTTTCATGCAACAAGTAGTCATGAGCCAATTCTTAGTTTCTTCATGGTCTTCTGATGTGACAGTTATGTCTTTAAAGAACGTTCTGCTCTGGATGATTGAGTCATCACTTGACTCCAAAACCACTCTTTCAGAACATGAGCAAGTCACCTCAAGCATGACATTGACAGAGCTGTCTGCCTTGACATGTATTAAAGACACTGATTCCACACTTTTCAGAAACAATGGACATAACTCTGCATCTGCAATGAAGCTGTCAAAAAGCTCAGCAACTTTGTCGGAGTTGTACAAATTATCTGAGATTTCAGATATCTCATTGCGCAAAGGAAATCTGAAAAGTGTCCCATCAAAGTGCTGATCTTCGAGGACAACCTCCATCCACTGCTTTTGGCTTAAATGTTGGACAATGTCTTTAAATGGCATGAATTGATCTTTGAAAGATGTCAAAGTTTCCTGGTCTGTATTATTGGCCAAAGTCCACTGAAACCCCCCACGTCCTTCTCCAAAAAGATGCTCATGGGGGTCTAGCACGGCAAGATGGTCTGAGCTTAAGATCCATGGCACATCTGAGAATAAAATGAAAATAAATAGTACACATAGAAATAGAATATACTGCAGAATACATGGAAAACACCGCTGACCCTGCAGAAGTTGCGGGGCTAATTTAGCTCATTTGCATAGTTGTACCTGTGATGTGGTACACAGAGTTGAAGCTCATTTGCATATTGTACCTGTGATGTGGTACACAGAGTTGAAGCCAATCCCAAACCGGCCAACCTTGTTTGGGTCGTTACGCTTCACACTTCTTCCTGCAGCTTGGATTCCTTTCCAGTCCTCTGAAGTGAAGCTTGCATTGTTGTAGGCATAGAGAGCAGGACCTAAATAACAAAACAATGAAATGTTAAAAATAGCTTGGCAATGTTTTATTATATAGCTGTAATCATATTAATAATAATGGTAAGAAGAAAAATATATTTTTTGAATGATTTCCAACGAAAATCATTTGCTTGGGAATTTATAATGGATACATAATTGAAGAAATATATTTTCCTGAAATACATACCTTGATATTTTCTAAATTCATCAGTCAAAATACTCCCATGGCCATAATTCTTCTCATCATGGATGAAAACAACTTTTGTGGCTCCGGCATCATCTGCATTTTGGATCAACTCCTGTGTAAACAATGGGGTTGGCATAATACCATTTATCTATTGTTGGGTTACTCAGTTCCTTGTTATCCTGCTGGTCTAGGAGCTCTCTGACCTCTGGGTATTACGTTAATGAATAGCCAATTTGACATGTGAACAATAATGTACTTTAATATCTATTAAATTAAACAAAATATTATTGAAATATGTTCTTGTAAAAATATATAAATATATAATATAAATATAAAAGTGGGTTTTAAGAAGTGATTTAAAAGATCTGCTCTGATGGAATAAGCACGGTCACCTTTGGATTTGAGCCTAGACCTTAGAACATCACGGAGGGTCCCACCTGCGGGTCTAAAACCTAAAGCACACGGCTGTCGGGACTGACGCAAAATAATGTTTTACAATTTCTACGTCCGAATTAGACATGAGTCCTATTTGAAGCGAGCGAAAAAATACAGCCCTGCTATATTCACGCTCTGTGTGCTTTGCTCCGTTAAAACAATATGATTCTTATTTGGGTCGTGCTATGAAGCTAAATTCGCGCTCCATGTGCTTTAGACTTGGCTGATAAGGGGCCAACATGTCAGTTACTGTGGTGGCCGCTGATTGGTCAGGAAGGTGGGTTGGTCATTATAAGAAAGACTGGCTTATTGGTCGGCTAGGTGACCCTAATTCACAACATGAGCGTAAGCGTCGCGCTGTCTAATCAACATTTCACACCGGCTCCGTGAGATGGCCGTCTCATCTTGTGTAAACACTACAATGCATTACTTTGCAACTACCTTCAAGATTTGTCCACCATCTGGATATCTTCTTAGAATTTCCTTCAAGTAGTCAATGAATGGTGGCGCTGTTGCCCCAAATGAATTTCTGCAACAGAAATCACAAACTCCATGTGACATAAAGACAACATTTATTTCTAAATATTTGAGCTGAAAAATGTAAAGAAATCAAAATCCAAGCGATTCTGTGTTCATTAATTGCTTCCCATATGTATTTTTTCTGAATGTATTGATGCATCATTTTGCTACGGTTTCCAGGTTGAACGACATGTTTCCTCGGTGTGAAGCGTGTGCAACAGGCTTTCAGGACGTTTTCTCTCGTTTGCTGGGTGTGTCAGAGGTGTAACCCGATCAGCAGCCATGTGTATAAACCCTGCCGTATTAAGAAGGAAGTTTTCTCTCGTTTGCTGGGTGTGTCAGAGGTGTAACCCGATCAGCAGCCATGTGTATAAACCCTGCCGTATTAAGAAGGAAGTTTTCTCTCGTTTGCTGGGTGTGTCAGAGGTGTAACCCGATCAGCAGCCATGTGTATAAACCCTGCCGTATTAAGAAGGCAGTACGCACAATGGATCCAACTAAAGTCCTTCACAAATGTGTCCACTGCAGCTTGGTGTATGAAACACTTGAAGACATTAGAAGACATGTTTGTCGTAAGTATTTCATAGTAAAGTTTTTTAATAGAATAAGCTAATAATTATTTAATTTTAACATATTGTATGGGTTATTGTAGTAGCGCCAAGAATTCTTCGAAAAGAACGCAAAGAACTCAGCTGCCATAGTTACTTAACACAACAGGATGTTCAACGCATCACCATAGTTACTTAACACAACAGGATGTTCAACGCATCACCATAGTTACCTAACACAACAGGATGTTCAACGCATCACCATAGTTACTTAACACAACAGGATGTTCAACGCATCACCATAGTTACTTAACACAACAGGATGTTCAACGCATCACCATAGTTACCTAACACAACAGGATGTTCAACGCATCACCATAGTTACTTAACACAACAGGATGTTCAACGCATCACCATAGTTACTTAACACAACAGGATGTTCAACGCATCACCATAGTTACCTAACACAACAGGATGTTCAACGCATCACCGTTTCTGTTTACATACGTTTTGTCTGAACGCACCCCAGGAAAGACAGAAGTCAAGAAAATACCTGCAAACAATATCGTAAATGCTGATAGACTTTAGTAAAATGGGCATCTGTATTGCGTTTTCAACTAACGTCAAACTTTTAAACGAGATAACAAAGATACAACTTACCGACTCATCTTTTATGTGCAGATTCCTGCAAAAAAATAAAAGAAAAAATAAACAGTTATGGTTGATGAGGTATATAAAACCTTTAGGATAACTTTGCATTGTTGCAATTAACGGTCTTGGGGAGAACATCTATGGAAATTTGAATAGAATATTAGCCCACTATGATCATAATATTGTAATATGTTGTTGATCTCCATCAAGTTAACCGCTCAGTTATATATATATAGATGTCCGTAGCTCGAGTATACAGGTGTTGTGATAGTTGCAGATCATTAAAAACAATATCATGAAGCAGGTATGCTATGTGACTATTGTCTATTGCCAGATAGTTGAGGTGACCAGATTTATGAAATGACTAACGGGGCCATTTATAGTTTGGTGATACGTTCACCGGGACATTGAAATTACCGGCAGATGTTGATTGGGTGAAAACTATTTGTGTGATAGCAGATGCACAAAAGTTAAAGTTGGGGTCGCAAACATTTTCAGAGCTAGAAATGGGGTCACAGGCCAAGAAGGTTGGGAACCGCTGCTCTATACGCATCCAGCAGGGGTGCAGCGCCACCCCTGTTATGTTATGTTGTTATGTTGTTATGTTATGTTATGTTTTTTGTATGGCCATTTCAGTTGGAATCCATGCACAGAGCACCAGAGCCCTACTGGAATCAGTGATCACACTATAACCTATGGAGGGTTGTAAGGGCCAAAACTAAATATATATACATAAATAAATGAATAAACATCTAATTATATAATTAAATGCTTAATAAATATATAATGATATAATAAAATGCTTAAATAAATGAATAAATAAATAATTGTCATTTAATGCTTAATTGTGTTACATTTATTTGTGTATTTATTTATGTATTAATTTATATATATATATATATTTACACATGTATTGTCAAATTTGTACTTATTCATGTATTCATACATGTATTTATCTATTTAGAATTGTATTTATTTATATATACTGTTATTTATCCGTCGTGTAACTAATATATGTGTCAACTTCATCCATCAAAAGCCAGGGGGCGGGTCAAAGCCTCTGATTGGTGGTTGAAATCCCTGCTCTTGCCTAATTCAAGATGGCGGCACCCGGTGCGGACCTTAGTGAAGTCTTGCTGCTACGTGATGGTAGCCATGTTGGCTGTACCTGAACACATGGAGGCCAACTCTTATGGTCTTTTAGATCAGATTGAGGCTTCGCTGGACGGATTGTAAAGATATCAGACCTGACTGACATCTGTACAGCAACTATTAACCAATCAGAGTAAAATAAAAGTATATATACCGTAAACAAATACAATTATAAATAGATCAATAAATGTGTGAATAAATTCAAAATTCAACAATTGATTATATAATTATTTATGTTTTTATATATTTCGGCCCTTAAAACCCTCCATAATAACCTCTCTGGTTATGGTTATGCTGAATTTTTTGCCCATTTTCAAAAACAGCACAAAATGGTAAAATGAGGCCTAACAAGGTGTTTACTGCTTGATGGTCATATAAAAAGTGACTATAATAGACTGGCACAAGAATGACGCAAGAATGATACAATAAGTTTCATTTCTAATGCAATCATTGGGTTCAGGAGAGAAAAAAATCATTTCCTGCAAGATGGTCTTAAACTTTTGGCCACCACTGTATATATATGCTATTACTTTCTAAAGAAACTGTAAACTGTCTCACTGTATTTAGTATTTACTATTATTTATTTGTATATTGGCCTAGTGTTTAATTATCTGCCACAGAGCATGAACCTGTCTCACTTAGAGCCCTAAGATAAAATCTGATAAAAACAATCTTATCTCAAGGTAAATAGGCCTATAACCCGTAGTAGGACAATAAAATAGATATTACGAGTTACTATAATAATTGCGATGCAAGACATCTGGTTAATAATATAATAAGTTTGGTTAGATAAGTGTAGCCTACCTCAGTCATGGCAGTAGGAGTCAAGCTGGAGTCAGCTGTCCAGAGAAATGAAGCCCACAGTCTTCAGTCTCAGCCCATGAGCAACAACTGAGAGCTTCTGATGAAACGATCCTTAAATAACCTGCTGCAGCCTTCAGTCTCAACCCATGAGCAACAAAGAACTGAGCTTCTGATGAAATGAAACTTAAAAACCTGCTGCAGCCTTCAGTCTCAGCCCATGAGGAACAAAGAACTGAGCTTCTGATGAAACGATCCTTAAAACCCTGCTGCAGCCTTCAGTCTCAGCCCATGAGCAACAACTGAGAGCTTCTGATGAAACGATCCTTAAAAACCTGCTGCAGCCTTCAGTCTCAGCCCATGAGGAACAACTGAGAGCTTCCGATGAAATGAAACTTAAAAACCTGCTGGTAAAACTAAACTCATAAACACCACTCCCATTACTGTACATACATACATACATACATACATACATACATATTGTACATACATATATATATATAGTACATACACAGGGTTAATATGCATTTGTAGGCTTTGTTAAGGACTTTGGACACATGTGGACCTGTACCATGTAAAGCAGTGGTCATTTGGTACAGGGCCGCAGAGAAAGACTGAACCGGTCCGTGGTGATGAAGAGGTTGGGGACCGCTGATGTAAAGGACTATATATTACTATATATTACTATACTACATATATACGACTGTACTATTCTACCTCGGTTTAGTTCCCTGCGACTTAATTAGAATTAAGAAGGACGCTGTAGGACATTAATTTATAAACTATAAATATAAACTATAAAATAGGCTTTAATTTAGCCTGTAGTAGCCTACAGTCACAACTCAAACCATCTTAACAATGTAGCGTTTTTATAGACTACACTAGTGTTTTTATAGACTACTCTATTGTTTTTATAGACTACTCTATTGTTTATATACTACTCTAGTGTTTTTATAGACTACTCTAGTGTTTTTATAGACTACTCTATTGTTTTTATAGACTACTCTAGTGTTTGTATAGACTACTCTAGTGTTTTTATGGCAGGCTATACGAAAGAGAAAAGAAACAGAGAAATGATTAAAACCCTATAAAAACAGTCGTTACTCCTCTTCACTAGATGATGCTGTGGTCGTTACTCCTCCTCTTCACTAGATGACGCTGTGGTCGTTACTCCTCCTCTTCACTAAATGATGCTGTGGTCGTTACTCCTCCTCTTCACTAGATGATGCTGTGGTCGTTACTCCTCCTCTTCACTAGATGATGCTGTGTCCTGTGTCAGGTCTCTGCTGGTCGGGATTTCTCTTGGATTGCGTCGTCAATAGGGATGGG
>OMNO01065034.1:5805-20434 GCA_900303215.1 Trachyrincus scabrus
CAGCTGCTGGATGATGACTCCGCCCCCTGGACATACCTCCACATGGTCCCTCTTCTCATCCACCTGGGGAGAGGGGGGGGGGGGGAGAGACAGAGAGAGAGAGAGAGAGGCAGGAAGAGAGACAGAGGGGGGAAGAGAGAGAGACAGAGAGAGAGAGAGAGAGAGAGAGAGAGAGAGAGAGAGAGAGAGATATGACATCAGCCATGATCTCTTTCTGTTTAACTGAAAGACGTTGCCATGGTTACCCGAGTTACTCCTTCACACAAAGCCAGCATTTCAAACCAAACTAGAGTTTAAACATTTAAAACATCCCACAAACTTTAAACCAACCAGGACAACAAAAGCTTGATTTGGTTTTGGTTATACACACATGGTCTCTCAGACCCAACCAATCAGCAAGCAGGGTGCGTGATGATGTCACACCCCCTGGTTGGCATCGCCATTGACTGCAGTGAAATTATTTCATCCTCATACCGCCTGCGGTTGAGCAAGGCACTGCCATTGATTTCTCTTGTGGATAGATTGTATATAGAAAGGTAATTGGCGCCCTCTAGTGGCGAATACGTGAATAGCACATATCATACAATTTAATCCAATGTCTGAATAGAATCTAAACTACAGAACTACAACCCCTTTGGAAATAAGTTATAATTGACGTTATTATTCCCATTCAGGCTACTATTTAGGCATTTAGCATTTGTATCCAAAGTGACTTGAGAGAGTGAGGAGAGAGACAGGGTGATGGAGCGAGACAGGGTGATGGAGAGAGACAGGGTGGTGTACCTGGATGAGGGAGGAGGAGGCCAGCGTGGGAGCAGGAAGTATGACAAACCTCAGCTGGTCACTCTTCTCAGGGTCGACGTCCACCATGACCTCCCTCCAACCACGGGGTGTCCTCTGTCACACACACACACACACACACACACACACACACACACACACATAAAAACACACATAACTCCACGTCACCCAACTCACACCATACACACAGACATGGCCGTGTGCCATCACATGAACAGGACCATCTGCCCCTGGCCAATCAGATCCCTTGGCTGAAACTCCCTATTGGTCGTTAGCCAATCAGACATTGGAATGTATATGTTGTGAACCGCACCTGGAACTTGTGGACTGGAAGGGCATCGAAGAACTCATGAGCCAGAAAGACGCTGAAACCTGGAAGCAAAGAGGGAAATTAATTTAGCTTCTAAAGTAAACAAAGTTTCTAAACAAAAATGTAACATGTTAAAAAAAAAAGTCTTGAAAAAGTGCTAGAATAAAATAAGATTCCCCAACAGTGAGAGTACTGCTAATATAAACATACATTTTTATTAATATTTACTCATCCTTTATTTATTGTATGTCTTCGATGAGGTTGTGCACTGCTAACTGGGTTCCAAGCGCTAGCTGGGTAGCGTCTACCCACGTAGCGTTTAGAACCAAGATGGCCGCCAGTTGAATAAGGCCCTTGCAGCATGCGTTAGCGTAAACTTTAACATATAAAAACATGCTGCCCACCTCTGGGGACGTCGTCCAGCTGGCGGTACCAGGACACGGGGAGCCCGGAGGCAGTGGCGGTTCCGTGGCGGTAGACGGGCTGGTCCTCGGAGGGCGCCGCCTGGTTCTGATCCCCGGTGAGGAGCTGGGCCTGGACCTGACTCAGCCTGGGACTCACCTCCACCAGGTGCACCGACAGCTCCGTCTGGCCCAGAGAGGAGCGCAGCTGGCCCAGAACCTGCAGGACACAGGGTAAGATGACATTGTGTGTGTGTGTGTGTGCGTGTGCGTGTGCGTGTGCGTGTGTGCGTGTGTACGCCCTACCCTGAGGATGTCGTTGGTCAGAGATCCTCTTCCGGGTCCCAACTCCACCAGCTGTAGCCTGCTGGGGCGGCCTGCACCCATCCACTCACTGATACACCAGATACCCACCAGCTACACACCGGAGACACACACACACACACACACACACACACACACACACTTAGCACAAAGCTACACACCGCAGATACACACATTTAGTTTAAGATACACACGCATTTACCCTCAAAACTGTAAACATACAGAAGGTTCCAACATTGTTTTAGCTGAATTCTGACAAGCATATCTTACACATTTATTATACAATGGATATACATATCTTATATAATGGATTCATGGAACTTCATAGTAAAAGCCTTCATCCTGTAGTACTTCTTACCTCTCCAAAGACCTGGCTGATCTCAGGAGACGTGATGAAATCACCGTCTGGTCCCAGCATGTCATTATTAACATAGTAACCCTGAGATATAAAAACAAAACATGCCATTAGTAAACATAGAAACTCTGAAATATAAAAACAAAACATGTCATTATTAACATAGCAACCCTGAGATATAAAAACATGTCATTCCTGACATACAAGAATACATGTTTTACGCCGTGTTCACCACAGACATTGAACATTAACTGACAGATGTCGGTGGACGTTATTTACCATTACAGGGTTGGTGAGGACTTCTCTCATGTACTCAGCTACGGAAATGGGACCCGTGGCTTTTATTTTGGTGACCAGGTGGCGCAGCATGGAGATCGGTGGTTTCTTGTCCTCCTGACTGAAGTACATGTGGTGTGCCGTTCTGCATCCTGCTGAGAAAACAATTGAGAAGATTTAAGATGCGACTACATGCGATACAATTGGAAAAGCTTCAACACCACTGAAAATGAGTTAAATGTAAAGTATTCTTACCCAGAGGTGAGAATTTGCAACCCAGTGCTCCGTTGATAACGTGGAGTCTTCTGAAAGCGTTCATCGTTTTCCCTCTGTCGTCATAAGAATAACTCAGATGCAGTTTAAATGTTTGACTCGATGATCAGGAACATATTAATAAATGCAAAAAAAAATCAGTAACTAACTTTCCTCATCATTTCTCAGAAGGTCATTCACTGTCAACATAACATGCGGATACACACTAAATAGACCGTTTGGCATGTAGACACACATCGACGGTGCAATGAACTGCAAAAAATATGTGTTGGTAGATTATTAATATGTCAAAATAATGTAATTGTGCGAAAATGAGACAAGCAGACCACGTTGGGTCCGACCCGTCCGTTCCCAGCCGCTAGACAACAAACCAGCTGATTGGCTGGTTAGCGGAGACACACGCAACGTGATTGGTCTACAGTAACCTCTGAACTTCCGCCCCGAATGTTGCTCTGTATTAAAACACAAAATATCAGTTACATATTTTATCTTCTTACAGTATGCCTGAATAACGTCGATTTGTAAAATATGTATGGACTTTTTAATATTTTTTATAATTTGTTATATTATAATTTTTTTTAGTTGGTGACTATGGTTCACTTCCGGGTCAGCCGCCCGCGGTACTCCATGCTGTATCCAGCAAGCATGGCACCGAAAAACAAGTTTCACAAGGCGGTTGTCAAAAGTAATAATACAAATGATGTTGAAGAGGAGCCTACTCCTAAAAGTGAATATTTAGACGAAGGTGAGGATCAACATAATGCAGAGCAGGAGTCGGAGACGGACGACGAATTCACCTTGGATGATGTCTTACGGTTGGGAGGGAAGAAAGTAAGTCTGTCCAGTCAACGTAACGTAGTGTTATTTAATGTATTTAAGAGGTGAACTTAGGAGATGTGTAGTTACGTTTTAGTTACGTTGTCTAAGTAAATCAGGGATCTCCATTTAAAAAAGGATACAAGGAAAAAGTGTGTGCGACTCCATAGTTAGTTGATAATGTGTGTTTACGTCACCATAACGGATCTTCCTCATTATTATTATCATTAACGATCCCTCATTATTATTATTGTCATTAACGATTGTGTTTTGTTGTGGTGTTCTTCGTGTATAGGCAGACTTCCTCTTGGTGGCCAACGTAAACCACTCGAACGACTTGATCGATGGAGGAAAGAAGGGGGCCATAGACGACCTGGAGCCGGGCGAGTTGGAGAAGTTCATCACCAAGCTGGGCGTCCGCGCCTACGCCTCACAGCAGATCATCGCAGACGACGCCGAGGATGGAAGTAGGAGTAAGAAGGAAAAGGGCAAGAAAGCGTCCGCTAGCGGCGACCAGACAGCGGCCAAACCACAGCCCAAGACGGAGACCGACAAGGGAACATCGGCGGAGGACAAGAAGAAACCCAAGAAGGCGACCGCCGGCGTGAAGAAGTCCAAACAGAACGTGGACGTGTTCGAGTTCCACCAGAGGCAGGTGCTGCTGATAAAGCCGGGAGGGAAGTGGTTCGACCAGGAGTACACCACGGAGGGTACCGGCGAGCCCCAGGACGACAGCCAGGTGTCCGGCTACAAGGCCCTGGCCCTGCGGCTGTACGAGGCCGAGGTGACCCTCTACAAGAGCAAGAAGAGCCTGCAGAAGGGCGCCAACTCGGCCTGGATGAAGACAGTGGTGTCCAAGGGCACGCTGGTGGACCGCATGGCCGCCATAACGGTGCTGCTCCAGGACGCGCCCGTGCACGGCCTGGACCACGTGGAGAGCCTGGTCGCCATGGTGAAGAAGAAGGGGGGCCGGCGGATGGGCCTGATGGCACTGGACACGCTGCGGGAGCTGCTGCTCTCGGACCTCCTCCCCGAGCACCGCAAGCTGCGCGCCTTCCCCCAGCACCCCTTCCACCTGCTGGAGGAGCTCGCCAGCGGCAACCGCGACTCCCGCGACCGCCGCCTGGTCCTCTGGTACTTCGAGCACCAGCTCAAGCACCTGGTGGCGGACTTCGTGGTGGCGCTGGACGAGGTGTCCCGCGACAGCGTGGCCGCCACCAAGTCGAAGGCTCTGGCCACGGCGCACGAGCTGCTGTCCAGTCGCCCCGAGCAGGAGAAGGCCCTCCTGGTCCAGGTGGTCAACAAGCTGGGAGACCCCGAGTACAAGATGGCGGCCCGGGCGTCGCACCTGCTGGAGACGCTGCTGCACCGCCACCCCAACATGAAGGGCGTGGTGTGCGGCGAGGTGGAGCGCCTGATGTTCCGGCCCAACATCAACCCCAAGGCGCAGTACTACGCCGTGTGCTTCCTCAGCCAGGTGCTGCTCAGCCACGAGGAGTCGGACCTCGCCGGCAAGCTCATCTCCATCTACTTCACCTTCTTCCGCGCGTGCATCAAGAAGACGGACGTGGAGTCCAAGATGCTGGGCGCCCTGCTGTCGGGCGTCAACCGCGCGTACCCGTACGCGGTGGCGGGGGACGACAAGGTGAAGGAGCAGCTGGGCACGCTGTTCAAGGTGGTGCACGTGGTGAAGTTCAACACGGCCGTGCAGGCACTCATGCTGCTCTTCCAGGTCATGGACTCCCAGCAGTCGGTCTCAGACCGCTACTACGTGGCGCTCTACAAGTAAGGATGCTCGCCTCGCGATTGGCCGGGTTCTGTCAGGGGGAGGGGTCTGAATGTGATCGTCCTCAGAGAAGATCCTTTCGTATTCTGTATCCCAGGTGGGAAACGTGGGAGTTGCCCGTCACAGCAGAAGTACAGAACAGTAATGAATGAATGATGAAAGAACTACAACAAAATATCTATATAATATATAATATCTATATACACACAATGAGTAGCGGAAATCAATCAGGGGGTAACAGATGCGGTGTGCAAGGTTAGGTGTCCAGGGGAAACGTGCACAGGTAGAGTTGTGTCCGAGGGGGGGGTGGGGGGCAGTTTAAATCATATTTGATCACTTTTATGGGAAGCTTGAAAAGACTGAAGATAACCCAAACAAATGACCAGTGAAGCAGAACAGAATAATGAGAGAGCTGAAATGCTTTGGGGTCTCCTCTCCGTATGGTCCGTCTGAGTGTTTGTTGTGGACGTCCAGCCGTGACATCATCATCATCATCTCCCTGTCCAATAGGAAGCTGCTGGACCCGGGGCTGTCGTCCTGCTCCAGACAGAGCATGTTCCTCAACCTGCTCTACAAGTCCCTGAAGGCGGACGTGGTCCTGCGCCGGGTCAAGGCCTTCGTCAAGCGGCTGCTGCAGGTCAGCTGTGAGCAGAACGCCACCTTCGCCTGCGGGGCGCTCTTCCTGGTGTCAGAGGTCATGAGGGCCAAGCCGGGCCTCAAGCTGCTGCTGCAGGAGAACGAGGTGAGGGGGGAAGGTGGTTTGTGAACACCACTATTTACTGAAACCTACACGTTAAAGGAGACCTGCTTTACCACCAGGTGTGATGTTGTTGACCCGTGAGTTAGGGCTGAACGACATGGCCCTGTACCGATTGGTCCGATCACATGACATCACGGTCTCTTCTTCTCAGGCGGGCGAGGAGGAGAACTTCCAAGATCTCGCCGAGGAGGACGGCGATGATGAAGAGCGGTTTGTGGACGCCGACAAGGTGGAGGAAGGACAGACGACGGAGAAACCAGAGGAACCAGAGAAACCGAAACCCAAAGCATCATGGGTACACCACCAGAACCTGGAAGGTTGGTGTTTTAAGCGATTGATCACTCAGTTACCTTCACATGTTAAGATCTTGTACCTGTAAGCCATCCCAGAGTGAAGCCACGTTTCCACCCCAGGAACTTTCCTCAGGAACTAGGAACCTCTGGAGGAACTCCAGACCAGGGACCGCAGGGACCAGGGTCTAAATTAAGTTCCGTGGACATTATTTGACCCCCCAGAAAGTCCCTACTCTGAGGGTAGTCCTTTCCAAAAGTACAGGAACTTTGGGGGTGGGGCTTGCAGCATGGAACATTTCACTTTTTTTTTTCAGCTGCCATTTTTAAACATCTGCAGCCGCAAAACATTGCTTTGTAGACTTCACTTAGACATAAAAGACGTGTAAACAGCCGTCGCTTTTTCATACATCAGCGGACTAATTGGCCTTATCTTCGTCTTTAGACCGCGGTGGAAACGCAGATTACAACTACTCCTTGAAAAGTAGTTCCTGGGACTAAAAGTTCCGGGTACTTTGGGTGGAAACGTGTCCTAAGATGACCCCTAACCCCTCCCTGCTTCTTAACGTATCCAAATCCACTGTAATTCACTTTGGATAAGAAAGACTATATAGTTGTAAACAACATGCTTCAACTTCCTGTCTCTGTGCTGACTTCCTGTCCTTCCAGGGGGAAAGACCATAGTGACCTACGACCCCCTACACAGGAACCCCATGTTCTGTGGAGCTGACCGAACCACGTTATGGGAGCTACAGCAGGTGGGTGAAGAAGAGAACATCTGAATTTATAGTAATGTCATTTTCTTCCTCTAAATGTTTTAGTTTTCTTGTAACCATGGTGGTCCAAGCACGTATGTGTAGTATTGGAATCTTGGTATAAGGTCTTCTCTCTCTCTTCCGTACAGCTGTCCCTACACTTCCATCCATCTGTGTCCCTGTTCGCCAAGACCATCCTGAAGGTACAGCTCTGTCCATCTTTAACTCCTAGAACGTCATCATACTGGTGTCCTTAAAGGACCATACCGGTCCGGCTTCACTAAAACATCATTCGGCAAAATGACTTCCATGTACCGATTCTGTAGTTGGCAACAGACACGCCTGTCGGAGTAGTGTGTGTTTGTGTGTCTCAGTATGCTGTTACCTGCTGTAACCATGGCAATAACCTTGATTCTTCTTCGTCTGCGGTGACCAGGGGGAGTCGATCCAGTACACCGGAGATCCGCTCCAGGACTTCACTCTGATCCGCTTCCTCGACCGCTTCGTCTTCAGGAACCCCAAACAGCAGAAGGGAAAACGTAATCTCTCTCGCTCTCTCTAAATGTATATAGAGGGGAAAGTACCACCACTCAACCAAGACTTCACAATAACCTGAAGGTGTAACAACCATTGTAACGGTTAGCCTCTGATCTCTCTGTAGAAAACACGGAGGCCACGGTGATGCGGCCCCAGAAGAAGCTAGCGAGCAACAAGGTCCGCTCCTTGGCAGGTGAGCTACAATCATGGTTTGGATTTTTTTATTTTTTGAGATGAAACCGTGAATTGAATATTTAGCGTCTTTATTTTTTTGATCTTCAAACTAGAATGTATGTAAGGAAAGCATCGTTATTTTCTGATTGTAGTGGCTGATCAGAAAAATCCATGTTTTCTATTGTGGTGACGTGTTCCTCTTGGGGACAAAGTCATTTTAAATGGGGACAGAGGATGGAGGATTTATAAGAAGCCAGAGGATGTTGTTCACACTGGGTAAACATCCGTTTATTTTGTCAGTTAACTGCAAGGAGTTCCTGGATAAAGAGGAGAGCCAGATCCCAGTGGACGAAGTGTTCTTCTACCGGTAAGACATTTTGTTTATCTTTTAACACGGTGGACTTTTAAAACAACAATTCCGCCTGTGCTGAGCTGCTCTCTTTTTAATGCGTCTCGCATTTTTGGCCGCACATAAAAGTTCAAATATCGTCAAACGGAAGGTTCTGTGTGATCGGACCCTTAATAAGTGTAGTCTATTCATGTTTATGAAACAAAATACCAACGCGTTATTATTAGAAGGGAAAGCTTTTGTGGCTGCTACATATGCTCATTATTAAAGTCATAATCGTTTGCCTGCTGCCTTAGAATTTTCAATGAATGGAAATGATTAGAACATAGAATGTTCTATCTGTTCTAATCTGGGCTTATTCTACATTGATTGATGGTGTGTGTGTTGGGCTTATTGGGACGTGTACCTCATCTAATTATTTTATTTCTGCCATTATGTTAAGCATATGTCTTTGTGTAGGGAATGTCATATACGTTTGAATAATTGTGATCAATATAATTAAAGGTTTAAGTTAAAGGAACATAGGGAATATTACTATATCTTACATCTGAATGAATGGTATGCATTTTTTGGATGAAAATTAATCGTTTAGATTAATCGATAGAAAGATAATGGTTAGTGGCAGCCCTAATGGTAGCTTTACTACAGTATAACATAACCATAACCTTTGATGGATAATGTTTATTCCCTTCCTACTCACAGGTTCTTTAAGAAGCGCGCCCATGAGAAGTCCCTCCGGCGGCCACCAGGGGGCAGCGACACGGAGAGTTTAGAGGATGTGGAGGACGACGAGTTCGAGAAGATACTCGGTAGGACTTGTTCCTTCACTAACTCACCTTTTTTTTCTCCTGATAAATTGTTTCAGAAGTATATTAAGATATAGATTTTGGAAACACATTGATTGTCCTGATTTTTGTAATGCCTTTATAAATACAGTAGCCTGTGTGTGTGTATGCTATTGTGTGTAAACGCTGTGTCTCTGTATGAATGCTATTCTTCGTCCTGATGCAGATTCATTTGAAGGAGACTCGTACTACACCGACCTACCGGACGATGGCCTGGACTTTGCCGGGTAGGACAATCTATCTCAGTCCTTGCTACACAGTTTAGGCCTCTTAAAGATTGACCGTAGTCATATTGTGATTGGTTAGAATCCCAGCATTACCCTCCTGATGTGACTCTTCCGTCTCCTAGCAACGTGAAGAGTAAGCCGAGCCAGTCGGACTCCGACGACTCTGACGTGGAGGACCTGGACGACGACGAGGTGTCTCTGGGCAGTATGGCCGAGGAGGACTTCGGAGACGAGCTGGAGGAGGAGGGAGGGACCTTCATGGACGAGGATGGCGACGAGGAGGGTACGAGATGTTTGAGTCGGTCCAGGCAGCGGGAGATCGTCTTGTCCTTCATTTGTGTTTTTTACTTGGAAAATTTTGAAGATTTTCACCCGTTTTGTTCCACTGAGTTGATGTTCTTGTTTTCTTTGATTTGTTTTAGTTCCTGAGCTTGAGGAAGATGACGACGGTGCAGCTTTTGATGGTGGGTAGAAATGCATATAGACTCCATCACAGCAAATACACCATGCTTCCTCAACACACAGGAAGTGATGTCATGTTTCAGGATAACAGGTCATTGTGTTTCAGCAGCCAAGACTCATGCTATATTCACACGTTATATTCACTTCATTCAAATGCATCATACTACTTTCCACAAATGATGTAAAAGCTTACCGGCGGTGTGTTTTGGTGTGTAGATTCAGAAGAAGAGGCGGAGCTTCCAGACATAACTCCTCGCAGTAGGAAGAACAAGAGGAAGTCCTCTGAGGATCTGGACTTCTCCGGCTCCTTCGGTCAGTACCTTTTAAACCTCTGGATTTGTCTGTTTTGCTTTCGATTGTTGTCTTTATATTTTATAACATTCAGAGGTGAAGGAAATAAATTGGCAATATTTTGAGTCAGTTAATAGCGTCCGAGTGGGCGGCGCTAAAACAAGGCAGGATTTCCGGACCTGGAGTTGTGTACCATTCACAGTCCAGGTAGAACGAGAGTAAACAACGTGTCCGTGTTTTATTCCAGGCTCAGCCGGCGGAAAGAAGAAGGGACGGAAGGACACAGCCCTGTTTACGTCTGCTGAAGAGGTAAAGAGAAATATATACGCGATGCTTTTGACTTGTGCGGTCGACAGGACCGCTACGAGTCCCGTGAAGGGCTTGGGCTGGACCTAGTGGCTGCCGGGAATACGTCTTAAACGTGAACTGCTGTGTTTGTGTTCAGTTTGGATACCTGCTGGATGAGAACGCAGGCTCCAAGTTCGACAACATCGGGATGAACGCCATGGCCAACAAAGACAAAGCAGGTAGGACCTGAAACAACCAAACCTTGGGTTGAGAGTTAGTCTTTTGTACGTAGAAAATATTTTGTGTGTGTGTGTGTGTGTCAATTTTCATGATAAAATGTTCCAAGTGCTTACTGAATGAGATAAACAGGAAAGGCTAAGAGATTAGAACCACAAACCATAGATGTTGGTAATAATCATAATTTTATTATAGCTAGCTAGATACGAGCCAGAATAAACGTTCCCAGAGGAAACTACAAGTCCTCAACACTGAAATGGGTCCTCGGGTTGTGTATGAAGAGTACATCTGCTTCTTCACGTCAAAATAATTAAAATAGGCAAATCTCAATGATGTGGAGGCCGTTTGTGGAAACAGAGTGGACGTTGCAGACTTAGAAAGACTATATAGACGCTACACGTATGAAACCGAGCGTGACGGCTCCGTTTTAACTCCCCCCTGCAGGCCTGAAGCAGCTGAAATGGGAGGCCCAGCGCGACGACTGGGTCCACGGCCGCGACGCCCAGACCCTGAGGAAGAAGAAGACCATGTTCAATAAGAAGAAGGACTTCGGAAAGGCAAAAGCAGCGGGAAAAGCAAAAATGGCCAAAAAGACGTTCAGGAAGAAGAAGTAACTGCCACTGACGGGGTTTTTGTGTGTGTGTGTGTGAGTGACGGGGCGGCCGGCGTTCAGTCGGTCTTGGCGGACCAGTCCTGGTGGTCCTTCTCTCGGACGCCAAGCACACCTGCCCACTCGTTGGACTTGTAGTAAACTGGAAGGAAAAGGACATTCTAGAAGAATTAATTGTTCAGAGTTCTGACGATACGCCGCTGATGGGAACAGTTTTTTTTGTCACGTTTGTCGTTAGCGTGTTATGTCAGCGTTCTAAACTAGAGGGATCGCGAGCCAATGGGTGATGGCGTGGATAGCCGTATTTTGTGTTTGGATCTGATGCATCAAGGATTAAATATTGGCAATCGCACAAATTATCTCTCATATCTTAAAAGGGACCATTTCTACCACCTGGTAGCACCACCTTGAAAAATTTATGTACCACCTTTAAAAGAAAAATCGATCACAAGCGGGAGAGTCCACCCAGATGTACGATAAATCACATCTCTGGTGGACTGTACCAACTGGTAGACTGGAGTTGATCTATCCATCATACAGCTGGGTGGACACTCCCACTTGTGATGTCACCACCAGTGGATTGCCTTGTAATGACAAATCAGAAATCGGGTCCTTTACATTGCTCTTCTCTTGGGCAGTGTCACCATTGTACCAATCTATAAAAGTTAAAATATGAAAACGTTCCATTGACCTTACCTTCCAGTACAGACGGGAACCGTCGGTTCATGGTGTTCCTGAAATCTATAGGAGTGGGACAGAGTGACGTGTATATACTGTCAGACGGACGAGTTGAAATGTTCAGATTACATGATATATATATGTCATTATTTTTTGCTTTTCAATAAACCCTTTATAAACCCACACCTTGACTCGTGTTCATCTTGTGGAAGAGGCCGTAGGCGCCAAACACACCGACCAGTTCCAGGACGATGACGCCTTTGAAGAGCGTCTTGGCCAGGGGCTCGAGCGACCTGGGAGCCATCTGCAGATCACGGGGGTTATCGCGATATTACAGCGTTTACTGCACAGTTCACTCCGCGATCAGAGCCTCGAACGTGCGAACACTTTACATTTAGCCACCATCTCTGCCACAGTCCATAGTTATAAAGGGGATGCTTTGAATCAGCAACAAGCATCGTGCTACGAGTTATATATGTGTCGCTATAGGCTACTTTATATTTTTAATATATAGGCTACTTTAATCTCTATTACTAACGTTTTACTGTTGTCCACTCATTAAAAAAATATTAAATATTGTAGTGGCATTAAATTATTACAATTTTCATAGGTAGAGACAGTGGACGACTACTCCAGTACGGTAACAGATGTCATTGTACTGGGTCTAGAATACAGAGTAGCAATACCAAACGTACCGTAGTTTGATTCACAGAAGACAGAGAATGTCAACAATGTGTCAAACGAGTATAACCAACTATGCCCTTGTCCGCTCCACACCATGGAGGTATAACACGCCTCTCGCCTGGACTTCCTGAGTACGGGGTCCCGGTTGGCACAAACAACGTGTCGGAATTCGGCGAAATCAAAACGATTTTTTTGTTTGGAAACAGGTTGTGAGCGCATACACTGACATTGTAGGCTTGCTATTATATATTCATCATGAAGGCTAATTTACCCTTATAATAAAAGTGCTTCATTAGAAAACTCATAGGGTTGGACAACATACTGTATTGTATTCTTATCTTAATTATTGAATCCCTGCCCAGGAACCACAGATGAAAAATAGCGTTAAGTTAATTCTCCTGCAATAAAAACCCCCGCAATAAACTAAACTAAATAGATAATAAGATGCACATTTACCATACAACCTGAATGGATTTGTAACACTAAAATGCGATCCATGTGAGAAACCACATGGATGACATGTGAATAATGCCGGGAATCGGACCCTTAATGTCGGCGTCAGAAGAACCAGACTATTTGCCATGCTGAAACCCGTCTCTTGTAGGCTTATATACATAATAAGCCCGCTGGTCTGGTGCATAGCCGCTTGTTTGCCCTGGAAGTGACCCAGACGTCTCTTGTTCTCTCCACCGTGGTTATGTGTGCCGTCTACGGTCTGCCCCAGTCCTCTTTTCACATGCAGCCCCAGGTAAACACAGCGGGCCACAAACCAACAACCACACACCCTCCTCCACCAGACTCCTCATCAGCCACAGACATCCACGGACATAGCCGCGGCGGGACGCCCTCTCTCGGCTGTGGATTGGCCGTTGCGAGCAGAGAGACATGTCGTGTCTACAGAGAGAATATGCGTTTGTTCTCCCCTTGTTTTCACCTTCTGATTTATTGATATTATGTCGTTGCACTAGAGGATGATGGACGAACTAAATCCCGAAATGGTTTACTGTGTAAACTGCAATAACTCGAGATTAGGATATGTGAGTGAATTGGCCTACCGTTGAGTCAATGCTAAATATTTAATGTCACCACTTTGATTTAACAGGTCGGGGTGAACTGAGAACACCCGAGACAGACGTGTATTCATTGTTATTATATTCTAGTCATGCAGTGACGAAGGCCCAGAATCCAATCAACCACAACTCATTTAAGGAGACGTCGCTGCGCAATTAAAAAATAGTGGGCGTGGTTGCGATTCACGGAAACTACTAACCAAGAGATATTAGGCCTATTAGTTGTAGGCCTAGGCCCATGTACAGCCTATGAAGACCCTCATTACGAGGCCTACACAACTCAATTCAAATGTAAAACTGTCCTCAAGCACTTTTTGTCACAACACTTTTAGGCCTACATGAATGGATGTTCCTTTATTGACTTGACCATCGCGTGTTTGGACGTGTTTCGATCAGGCCTTCATCACAGATGAATTAGGCCTATCCTTGTTTAAATATTAGTGTTTATTGGCATAATGTAAAGTATGTCCTTTACATACATATTAATGATTCAGTTATTAGCCTAGAGCCTATAATATAATATTATAATAATTACTCATAATAATAATAATAATAGCCTAAATCAACAATGTTTTTGTTATTATTGGCCTAATAACAATAATGATGAAAGGAGACAAATAGGAAAAAGCCAAAATCAAATTTCCATAGCAGTTTTAGTTCTCATTTTGAAGATGATCACATATTTACTAAATTTCTGGAACGCAGAGTCCGTTCTCCCTGTTCTTATCTTCACAATTCAATCAATAATGGACCGCCGGACTCTGTGTGTAAACACGTTAAATATCCTAATGCCGTCGAGTAACGGTCGTCCGTTGTCTTTCCGTTTATATATGAAGACCTACCGACGCTAAAAATGTAATAATCTGAAATTGGGGATGAAATGCTTGTTATTCCTTATTTCGCCTTGTCGAAATAAAGAATAACAATTACACTAAGAAGACAGAAAGCATGCAAAACACGAGGTGATACAAAAGCTACACTAAAATGTACAAAAGAAATGTAGAAAAAAACCCTGGAAGACGCTGTGTGA
>OMNO01065459.1:8832-21682 GCA_900303215.1 Trachyrincus scabrus
AGGAGGGTGGAGGTGGTCACGGAGCCTTCTGCTGGGGCCTGGGTGCCGTTGATCAGCCAGCGGACCGTGGACTTGGGATGCCCCCCCACCGAGTGACACAGGAAGGTGGTCTGGTTGGCTTCCGGAGGGTCCAGCCTCTGGACCGAGGGGGGGGTGAAGCTAGCTGTGGCAGCAAGGGAGATGCATAATTATTGTACTTTATCAAACAAAAGTGTAGCATGTATGTATTTTTAAAGAGTAGTGCAATGGTGACACAATTTCCCTTAGGATTAATAAATGCCTCTAAATCTGTAGCTATTGTCTTACGTAGGTAACATAACAAGTATGCACTTTAACATACTGTACATAGTGTAGGATAGCTTAACACATGTGACTCACCTAGACACTGTAGCTTAACACTGGTTTTCACTGTGAGTCTCGACCCATAACATAAGTGGGTCACAGGATGGCCACAATCAACATTTATTTTCAGAAATATACAGATGCATGCCTACATGCCTTGTTTCTGTCATTTGATCATGAGTATGTTTGAAGATCCTAAATATGCTGTATTGATTTTTGTATTTTATTTTTTTAATGTTTATTTAACAGGGACAGTTCACATTTTGCACCAGAGTTAGCTACAAGCCCATTTACATCTGTAGTCCCCGGGCAGGGGCTTTAGCCTCCATACCAAGCACCACAAACAATTGATGAACAATATACATTGAGAAATGTTAATTATCTCACTTTTATGACATGGTAATTATATATTACCATAATATGAAAAATAGTTTGTGGGTCCTGTGCCAAAAGTAGCCTACCTTCAGAGGTGGGTCACGGCATGAAAACGTTACCATGAACCCCTGCCATAACACACTGTAGCTCACCTTAAGGTACAGTTGTGCTAACTTGATGTATTGCTTGTATTTTCATATATTTTAGTATTGTTTGATACTTTGAAGGTCAAGCATCCTGCTGTACTTGTTATTGAAATGAAGACTGACTTTGCAAAAGAAGACACATTTGCGTGGGTGGAAAAACACAGCTTCTACAATTTACGACACACACAACCAGGAACAGACAGATCCTCTTTTTAAGTCTTCCTGAATATTAATATTCATATGAATAAATGTTCCGAATGTGCACGCGCTCCGACCGGCCCCCAACGGGCACATGCCCTAGTTGTAATAATATATTTTGTGTGTGTGTGTGTGTGTGTGTGTGTGTGTGTGTGTGTGTGTGTGTGAGAGAGAGAGAGAGAGAGAGAGAGAGATAATGATTATTATTATTAGTAATATATAGGCCTAATTATTACTATTCTAGTTTTGTTGTTACTTATTTTTACAGTGATGGGTGATACATTTTAGTTTTTGATCAAACTCAAGAAAACGTGTGCTTGTATTTAGTGACTGTTTCAGACCTGCCATTTATATAATGTTGGTCATGTAGGCTTTTGTAGCTCCTTATATACCTTACCTGCTGTCCTGAGACACACGGTGCACAGCGGGGAGCTTGGCGCTGACCCCTCCACGATGACCAGAAACATGTGAAAGGTTTTGGCTTCTCTTAAGGGCTGGACGGCGGACAGCTCCAGGGTGAAGTCCCCGTTCTCCAGCGCATCGTCCGACAGCCGTGTGGTGATGGTGTCCGTCGTGTGCCGCGGCCACAGATCCACGAGTTTGGCCTCTTGCCACACGGACCGCAGCAACACCTGGCTGTCTCTGCTCCACTCCACGGAGAAATTCAAAGTGTCCAGTTCGTGTCCGCTATAGAAGCACGGCAACGAGATGGGTTCTCCAACCACGCCGACGATACACTCTCCCTCATCTGTGAATGAATAGGGAGAAAGAAACTTTTTTTTAGTTAAACATAGGCCTAATTTCTAAGGACTCCATCTTAAGTCTTATTTACCATGGAGTTTATTATCTTCAAATGTATATATTTTTAAAGCGGGTTCTTACCATAACAAGCGCAGTAACTCAATAGGCCAAGAACGAGTGTGGCGCTCAAGAAAACAGGCATTTCCCCTTTGGGCACTTTGGCGCATTTGGGTCAAGTCTAGCGTAAATTACCAGTTGTCAGTCAAAAAAATTATAACATTGTTTTTTTTAATTAGGCTCTGTCAGGTCTTCCGGCATTTCTTCACGCCCTGTCGTCGGGTCCATCAGGCATCACAAACAACCACGGAATTCCTTGACAGGTCGAGACTTGCAGAGGCTAGGCTGAGAGAGGGTCATGAATTGTAGCGTTAACCCGGTCTACCGTAACGCAATTTCCGGTCTCTTACTTCCTATGTGTAACTGTGTACGGCAGTTAATAGTCCCAGGAGCGAGAAGAATATGAATATGACAAGAAGAACAACAACTACAAGGAGAATAAATATGGAGTTTTTTTACTAAGAATTTGACAAAGCAATATCCGAATCAAACATGTAACGGAAACGGATCTCTATCATAAGTCCCGCCCTCTCACTCGCCTCTCTCCTCTAAAGCCATGTAACTGAAAGTCCCGCCCTGTCTCTCGCCAATAACGCTCATTTGGAACATCCCATATAAGGTTAGCAGAGGCGTACCCTTTGTCTCTGGCACATATACAATAAAAAACAAAGAGTGAACCGACTGACAACCGGATCGAACCGTCTGGAAAAACATTGTTGGCGGTCAAACTGGTCTGACAGCATCATAAATAGGCCACTCAACTACTCTTGGCGTCTGTGCACCTGCCTCCTGGTTTAAAAGTTACTACAAATCATGTGCCTCTTACTATTATCAAATACAACCCCCTATAAACCCCTATACCCCTAAACCCCCAGTCTGCCTCCTCTGCCACTTGCACACCTTCAGCGCACATTATACAGTTTTTTAATTTTTTTTATTTCAGAAAGATATGTATGTCTTTAATTTCTTATTGAATGTCCATTTACAGCTGCTTTTAGGTGTTCTGTATTTAGTACTTTGCACATAATCTCCTTCACTGCGTCAACATATTAGAAACAAATCCTAATGTACGCAAACTTAAAATAAAATGAAATGCACGTGATATCGTCTGTATCCGTTAGATGGCAGACGCGGGGTTTGTGTGCTGTGCGCTCATAGAAGAGAGAACCCGTGAAGAAGTGAACGGTGCGCAAGCATCAACAACATACAAGCATGTTCACCATCCACTCCAGACACTAGTGTCTCATACGGTCCTTGGTCTTCAATGACATACTTATTATTCTGCTGCCACGTTTTGTCAAATGCTTTCTCAAACATCTCATTTTTATCTGGACCTATGAAACTTGTTTCTCCAGTTTCTGAAAATTACATCTCTATATCTTCAACAAGACAGCGGTTGAAGACCACGACCATGATTATACATCATTTGGCAAGGAGGGTGTGTTCCCTGTTGCCAGGCTTTCGCCAGACAAGCCAGAGGCTGACGACTGTTGCCTGTAGATGTCAGAAGCCCCCGTGTGATGGGGTCACGTCACAAAGCTGTTTAACATACACCCAAACCAGACCTCTGACGCTCTCCGCCAGCCAATGCAAGAATGGCGACGACTCCGGTGGACGTTATACTGGATACACAGAAAACCAAGATGATGAAGATTTTATTGAGGACGCCGAGGTAGACGAGCTGTTCCAGGAACAGGTTCCCAAAGTCATCGGAGACGGAGAACACAGGATCTTCATCGTTCACCCCGATGTGAAATGGGGAAGCAGAAAGCAGTATCTAACAACGGGTGACTGCAATAACACACACATGACTTGATTTGAGATGTTTTTTCCTGTCCCCGTTGATAAGCATTATGGGGACATTGCAGCGGAGCTGATGGTGGACGAGGCGGTGGGCCTGGTGAATACCCTGGACAGCTGGAGAGTCGTGGACAAGATGATCCTATCCACCAAGACGCCGGAGAAAAAGATGATTTTTGGCAAAGGGAACTTCCAGTTACTCACAGGTAACACCTCTGACTATTTCCACTGTGATCCTCCTTGTAAGAATGACATTAGTAGTTAACTGGAGCTATCTATGTGACTTAATGTCAACTCGACTGTTATTTCTACCCCCCAGAAAAGATTCGACAAACCCCAGGGATCACTGCTGTGTTTGTGAACGTTGAGCGACTTTCTCCTTTGTCTGAGGTATGGGGATTCATCACCGGCATTAAAGAGTGGTTGGGGGCCATGGTCGCTGTTTAAAGACACTGTGTTTATGTTATAGAGGCTTTTGAGGACTGCTTGTGTTGTAGTACAGTTTGAGGACTATGTTATGTTGTAGAGAGTTTGAGGAAACGATGTGTTTTAGAGACAATTTGAGGACACTGTTTGTTTTGTAGAGATAGTTTGAGGGCCCTGTGTTCCAGAGTGAGTTTGCAGACATTATATTCTTGTGTTTAATGTCGATACAGTTTGAGGAAGACTATGTTTGTGTTACAGAGAGAGTTTGAGGAGGATTATATGTTTGTGTTACAGAGTTTGAGGAGGACTATGTTTGTGTTACAGAGAGAGTTTGAGAAGGACTATATGTTTGTGTTACAGAGAGTTTGAGGAGGATTATATGTTTGTGTTACAGAGAGAGTTTGAGGAGGATTATATGTTTGTGTTACAGAGAGTTTGAGGAGGACTATATGTTTGTGTTACAGAGTTTGAGGAGGACTACATGTTTGTTACAGAGAGAGTTTGAGGAGGATTATATGTTTGTGTTACAGAGAGAGTTTGAGGACGCATGGGGTGTGAAGGTCTTGGATCGCTACTCAGTGGTCCTCCACATCTTCCGCTGTAACGCCCGGACCCGCGAGGCCAAGCTACAGATCTCTCTGGCCGAGATCCCCCTGCTCAGGTCAGGAGATAGCCTTTCAACTGCTAGAGCAGCAAGGCATTAACACTGCCCGGGTTAGGGGTTCGATTCCCACTGGGGCCGCCCATGTTAATATATTCACAGTATTGTAAATAAAATGGCATTTATTATGTATTATATATTATTGAGTAGGTTGTCTGGCAGCTGAAGGGTTGCTGGTTTAATCCCATGACACATTCTGAGTGCTGAGGTACCCGACCCCTAACTGCTCCCATTGGCTGATACCACTGTTGACTTATGAATGTGTGTATGAATGGGTGAATGTGAGTGTAGCAGTTTCCCCTCCTACATGCTACTACAGTGGCTTTTCAGGGCTTCTCCAATAGCAGGACACAGGTAGATAATGATTAAACCGGTTTATTGCAGAGTTTGAGCTTGGCTTGAACAGGCAGAGCAGGTGGTATGTGCTGACATGCCTCCTGAGTGTGTGTGTGGTGGTGACTGGTTTAACCTGTGGCCCTTGATTTGCCAATGCCCCACAGGTGTGCAGCCTCACCCAGCCCCAGAGTCTAATCAGCCACAGTTTAAAAAAAACACTGCTAAATACTGCTAGTTACTCTTAAGTTACTGTTATACGATTATCTAGTTACTATTATGTATTTTTGCTCTCTTGTGCTCTTTGTCTTGGAGTCTGTTTTGTTGTACTTGTAATGTAACTTGTACTGTAATTCATTCTGGATGAATGACTCATGACCTTGACAGATCTCGCCTGAAAAACGAAATAGCAAACTTTGACCAGCAGGGCGGAGGTAACAGGTACATCGGGGGCTCAGGTACGTGCTGCTTCTTATTGGTCGGTTCTGGGGTAAATAAGGAAGGGTGTGTCTGTGAATGTTTAAACCTGAGGAAATGATTCAGTATTGTGTTAAAGCCTTATTGTACTGTGACATGGTCATAGTATACACAATATTGTGTTGCAAGAAGACAATTACAATTAAAACAGAACATCTTGCCGTACACACAAACTATTTTGGCTTGATGTAAAGAAAATCACATTAATATATTATTCGATCTGATTCTATATGATCCATCACAATGAAATAAAGTGGATTTCTTTCAAAAAACATTGTTTTTCAATATGTTGGATCAGATATGGTGATGTATAATGTAATAGTCACTGTGATGATTGTGGTAATATAATCTTCCTATTATTCCAACACTGAAATACAGTGTTGAGTGAGCCATCAATGAAGCCACATAAACACCAAACAACAGACTGCTCTGTTATTGATTATTGATTAGTTATTCATCATGGGTCACCTTCCTCCCCAGGCGAGACGCTGCTGGAGTTCCAACAGAGGCTCCTGAAAGAGCGGGAAGCAAAGATTTGCGCAGCCCTCGATCGTCTTCGAAGGAAGAGACACCTGCTACGCTCTCACAGGAAACAAAAAGACTTCCCCGTCGTCTCGGTGATGGGATACACCAACTGTGGTGAGAGGTTGAAGACGGACCGTTATTAAACCTATTCACAGGCTAAACTCACACTGTCAGTTACATATGAATGTTCATGCCAATCAAGTAAAATTCCATCAGCTTAATCTTGACCAAAAATCGCAGGGATCCTCACCAAATTCTCCAATCTCTCAAACTTCTCTTTCCCAAAATGGTCCATCTTTTTAACATGGTGGACGAAGTGGACTTTTTAGATGGGTTTTTACCCCTCTTTATCCGGACGGTATTCCAGCACTTCTTAAACACGTGGGACAATATTGTCTGGTTTGACTCCCAGACAAAAGTTACTGGGTTCAATCCCCTAATGCCCTCAGTCCTTGAGCAAAATTCCCTAACCCCCTACCTGCACCTTACTGACTAAATCTAAAACGATTAAACGACTTACTGCTAAATAACTTTTAGCTAAATAAATACTACTACTGCTGCCAAGACATGATATAGCAACCGTCCGTCTCCCGTTTGTGGACACCCAATACTCTTCCTCTCTGGGACAGGGAAGACCACTCTGATCAAAGCGCTGACAGGTGACCGCGGCCTCCAGCCCAGGAACCAGCTGTTCGCGACACTAGACGTGACGGTGCACGCGGGACAGCTGCCCAGTCGCATGACCGTGCTGTACGCGGACACCATCGGCTTCCTGTCCCAGCTGCCCCACCAGCTCATCGACTCGTTCTCTGCCACCCTGGAGGACGTCAAACACTCGGTACGTACTCCCTGTTAGAAGTTGTTGTTTTTTTGTTTGTTTTTTTGGGGCGGGATGACCATGGCTCAACCTGCTAGTGCGCTAACCACGTCGGCAAGAAGCCTGGTGGAGACGCAGGTTCAATTCCGACAGGACCTGTGGTCCTCTGCTACGTGTCATTCCCTGTCTCTTTCAATTTTTTTAATCTTCACTTTCCTGTCTGTCTTCACTGCCCTCTCCACAAAGACACAAAAATCCCATCAACGTTAAAAAAGATAAAGGTATTTTCAACATGAGCAGATCACTTTATTTGTTCATTTTTTTTGTGTCTTTGTGGAGAGGACAGTCAAGACAGATAGGAATGTCAGGATTTGACGGGCAAATCCTTTGTTTACAGTGTACAATGCATTACAGATCCTTACCTATAGATGGCAGCAAACACAAATTCCATCTAGAGTGTAGTTGCTCTTTAATACGAAGTGACTAATGCGTTAACATGGTTCCTCATGTTCCCGTGCATCCAGGACCTCATAGTGCACGTGCGAGACATCAGCCACCCAGAGACGGTGAACCAGAAGGTAAACGTCCTCAACGTCCTGAAGAGCCTGCAGATCCCAGAACGCCTGATGAGCTCCATGGTCGAGGTCCACAACAAGATCGACCTGGTCCACGAGTAAGAGCCACTCAACATCTCTCTTTACTTACGTCGCTTTAAAGAACATCTTGCAGGCTGGCATCCCCAGTTAATTAATGTGTGGGGAACGTATGTAGCAAATCGATTTTAAAATTATTTACATTTTTCTTATACAGCTGGACTCATTTTTGCATCGTAATACTACGTGCACTCGCAGACCATAGAACTAACTTGAATGTGACGTAACTTCGGTGCAAAACCCTCCTGCTAAGAGGAGTGATAAGGCCGCAGCCTTATAAATGTGTTATATTTTATTCCAAGCTACAGTAAACTATGGAGGACCAAGCATGCTACTTGCCATTCACTGTAGCTCTAGCGTTAGCGTAGGATAGGGTGTTTGGCTGCCAGCACAAACATTCTGGGTTTGAAACCCAGTCTATATGTAGGCATCCTTTAAAATGCACGGTGGAACTAGGTCAACACATTGCATACTACGACTTAGCGATCTACCCCGTAGACTAAACTATGAACTAGGATACAAGATGAACATCAATCAGGACATGCACGTAACATGGCTCCTACGGAGGTAGTTAATAATGATGTTTCTGCGGTGCTTAGCTACCATGAGTCAGAGCCGGGAGTCATCCCCATTTCAGCACTGACGGAGCAGGGTCTGGACCGGCTCAAGGCGGTCCTGGAGGAGGAGGTGGTCCGGTCCACCGGGAAGCTCATCTTAAACCTTAAAGTGGACCTGAGCTCCTCCCAGTTAAGGTGAGTCTGAGGGGGTTTGTTGAGCGATGGTGTTTTAAATTTTTTTTTTATAAAGTTTCTTTTGGATTTTCTTTTTTCATCACAAAAAAAATGTCACATCCCCATTCCCCGGCCCAGGTAAACTGAAAATAGCTTCAACAATGGAAAATAACAATTATCATGATCAAAATGGATTAATTAATATTAATAAAAATAATAAGATGAATGAAGAAAGTGGATATTGTGTGTGTGTGTGTGTGTGTGTATGTGTGTGTGTAGTTGGCTGTACAGGGAGGCCACCGTACAGGAAGTGACCGTGGACGCAGACGAAGGATCAGCGGTCGTCAGGGTGATAATCGGCGCGGCGGCATACGGGCGCTACCGGAAGATGTTCTCGGCCAGAACGTAGCGGCGTCCCTTCTGCTTCCAAAGGAGCACTGTGCTCCTAAGTCTAAACAGTTGGGGGCACACAACGACATTCAGGGGCACACAAAGACATGTGTGCGTGTTAATGAATGGATCAGCTTTTTTCTCATAACTGAAACGTCACATCCCTCAAGTTGTAGTAAAAAAAATAATAAATAATGCAACCAGACCAACTTTAGCCAATCACAAGTGATGTCTGGATGATTTCACAATCATGCGTTTCCCCCCCCGCGCTATTTTCACTTTCCACTTCGAGAGAGAGAGAGGAGACGACCTTCATGCTCATCTTCATACACAATTTATTTGTTTTTCATAGAAATAAACTAAGCTAATTAGTTTCAAACGTCATTATTATTTATAATTGTTTATTTAATCGTGGCTCATGGATACAGTTTATTCAACTATAATTTATAACACATCCTTCATGTCATATGAACTTTTAGATTACATGATGTTTACAGTGGTAGAAAAATACATCAAATGTTAAAAACATTAAAATGACTTCATTCTTAGGCAGTCAGGAGTGTATCTCAATTATATTGTGAGATATTTTGCAACAATTAAATAAAAATCTTCAGTGTTCAACATCCTTCATTCTGTCATCATATATTTCACCTATTAAACACGGTAGAGTGTGTTCGTTAAGGACAGGGTTTTAAGATAGGGTTTAATGGTAAATTTTAAGGGTAGAGTTTAAGGATAGGGTTTAATGGTAGAGTTTAAAGGTGTAGGGATTAAGGATATGGTTTAAGGGTGTAGAGATTAAGGGTAGAGCGACTAAGGCAGCACCATCTACCGCTACTTGGTGTTCAGGAGAAGTTTTTGGTTCAGAGCGATGACCAGGGGACAGAAGGGGATGGGCCCCACGAAGTCCCCTGCGATGATGTTGAGGCTGTGGGGGGAACCCCCGGGGGTCTGCTCCTGGAGCCAGATTCTCAGCTGGTCCCAGTTCTCCTTGGTCAGGGTCCACAGGGACTGGGTGGACTCCAGGGCCATGTAGCACGTATCTGCCGTCAGGTTCAGGCCCGACACAAACAAGCAGTCTGTTAGGATAAACAGAGAGACACAAACAGTCTTATTAGAACAACACACAAACAAGCCTTATTTACAACAAGACAGACACACAGAGATGTAACACAAACAATAACACGTCAACGTATTGTGTCACTCGCTAAACCAGAAAGCAACACTGCGTCTAGTGAGTGGTCTTACACAGAATCCAGATCTGGACCAGGTAATCTAGACTCACCTGGACCAGGTATATATCTGAGACTCACCTGGGCCAGGTATATTCTAGAGTCACCTGGACCAGGTATATACCTGAGACTAACCTGGACCAGGTATATACCTAAGACTCACCTGGACCAGGTATATACCCGAGACTCACCTGGGCGCCCTATGTCTTTCTCCCAGTCCAGGAATTTTATGACACCCTGAGCTGTCACCTGATCAGCCCACCAGTAGGGGATGGCTGGCCAGAGCTCGGGATGCCTGGCTGCCGATTGATCCTCGTAGGACAGCAGCACCTGCCAACGATTGGACCACAGACTCCTCAAACTCGGCACTGCTTCCTGTGAGGGCAAAACACCAGTTGGTGCCCAATTCAATGTCCACATACCAGTTGGCTTTTTAAAGGTACCCTGTCCACTTAGACATTTAGAGTTTAAATGTGACATATAACACACCTTCCTGGGACAGAGTTTGGAGCCAAACAGTTTCTTGAGGGACAAAATGAAGGACTCATGAATTTTGGCACTCATTCCCTCAAAATGGCTGCAGGACAGGATCACCACCTCCCTGGGATGGGACTCCAACCACGTGACCACGGACACCAGCGTCTCCTACGGAAGGTGAGGCGGGCAGGTTAACTGTGTATACTCGAAAGTAAATGCAGAGTAGTATAGTATAGATGAGGTTGAAGCTTTGGTCTCACCAAAACGGTTAGATGTGTGTAGATGACGTGAGTAAAATACAAGTAGTTGGACGAGTCGTGATGTTTCCGTGCGATGCGGAGATCGAAGTATCGGATCCCCATGTAAAGTTGGTCCACGATGCTTTTATGCTGCAGTCAACATCAGTTCAGTGAGGAAGATCGGATAATATGCAAATTAGCTATGGTGACGTATAGCTTGTAACAAACAATAAACGTTGTACGTCACCATAATATACGCCTAGATAATACATCGCTCCGACGATCCTGTTATGTGAGAAAACTGTAGGCCTGAACATAAATGTAAAGAATGTTACCCCGGAGCACAGCTCAAAAAAGTCTGTCAAAAAAAATGACAATGATTTGCATTTCTTTTTTTTGTTGCCTTTTTGCGTATTCTATATGTAGCCTAACCTGCCTCACTTGACAAACCCCCAATAAGTACACCGACTACTTATTAATAGTTCTGTTCTCGTCACTGTCCACACGTCTTACCTGGGTGGTGGCCCACCTGAGGATCGCGGGCCGTGTGAGGCAGCAGAGCAGCCGGTCCACGAGTCTGATGAAGGCGGGCTGCGACCGGACCACCGGAGAGTTCATATCCAGACAGTAGCTCATCGCGTCGTGGCTGCCTGGTAATCATCATATCAACACAACACATTCAGCCAAAAACAAGTTTTTGAATTGCATTTATAGTTTATGTTTTCTCTCACCAGTAACGAGTAAATGACAGTTTATAGTAGAATAATACCCGGTATGGCGAGGCTGGACAGAGGGGTGTCCCATAGCTCCTCGGGTAAACGAGACATCCACTCCTCGTATTTCTGGTTAATAAATCCATCCGCTCCCATAATGAAGTGGAGGAGGGAATGAGAAAGAAGCATGCCCTAGTCCTTGGGTTAAGGAAGTAGTCAGTTTATGTCACCTGACTAAGGTATTCTGAATCTTTACCGAAAGTATTGAGTCGAAAGTTAAACACAACAATGTCAAATGTCAAATCATTAGATCGCAATAGTTAAAGATGTTCAGTGACGGTTTTTTCTCTCCAGTTACATTGCAACTTCTTTCATTAGTTTCAGAAAAAATGCCAACAAAAACAGACCCTGGATTAAAAAAATATTTCATACAGAAATATCTGCATATTCTATCTTGATCCTGCATCGATGAGGACGGGTCACTATAGCTTATATTTGTATGCAAAAGTGAGATGTCGATTACAGATGTGGGCCACTGTTGCAATAAATGCACAAATAAATAAAAACATATTGTCTAGCGTCACGAATCCAGTTATTCCAGTCCACATTCACCTAGTTACAGCGCGTTTATGTGAGATGTAGTTTGACTATTAAAGCCCTATTAGATGAAACCCGTTTTAATCGAATGGGACAGACAGTATGGCCTCGTGTTTTTAAGCATGTATCTTTAACCAAGATATAGCAGACGATTTGGGCTGTTGTCCAAAGGTAGTGTGTCCAGGGTTCCGTATTGATCCGTGATTTGTTTGTGCAATTCTCCTGATTCGCCGGTATCTCCTACCAGTATGACCCATCAGAGAGCGCTGTTTCCATGTTATGTTTTATGCGTTCTACACATGCACTGTAAAAAATGTATTGTATAATTTACAGTAAATTACCGGCAATAAAGTTGCCAATAAAATTCTGTAAAATAACTTTGGTTTACTGTAAATTAGAACTGCAACATTTTACTGTACATGTACTCCAATAATTTGCTGTAAAAAGATAACAGCAATTAGTTGGGTTTTTACAGTAGTTGTACAATTATCTAATTACAATATAGTATTGTTATTCTATTTTACAGTAATCACCAGTACATACATTTACAGGATTTACTTGGGAACTCAATTGCCGGGAAAGTACTGTAATTGTTTTTATAGTCTTTGTACTGTAAAAATTACAGTGATCTGTCGCAGGTGTTTTTACAGTAATCTGGCATTCGATTTTACAGCTACAATTTACAACAATAAAGTACTGTATTTTTTTTTAAAGTAATAATTTCTATAACCCATAACCTAAACAAGTAAAACACAACAGAGATTATGTTCTTAAACATGGTTTATTAAAAACCCTTTACAGCAGTAACAGTAACAAAACCATCCACATCTGCACAGCCCATTCAATAAGCTTCCATACTA
>OMNO01065565.1:0-11701 GCA_900303215.1 Trachyrincus scabrus
GCAAACGACCCCTCCTTTGCCCATCAAATCATCACTGAGGTTCATTGCAGTCATGGTTTCCTGTTCTAGGGTACTGCATCCATGTATCGCTTAAACCAGTGATTCTCAACTGGTGGGTTGCAGAGCACATCACAAACCTTAATCTTTAGAAAGAAGCCCATGAATTAACTGTTTCAATGTTAATTCATGTTTCAATGGCTTACTATTTTCATTGACTTTAGCCTCAATTGTTGCAGCTTTTTGTTCGCTCAATGTTTTTAACAGTAAACCCCTATATCACATCCATCCACCCCTCTACCACATCCACCTCTCCATCATGCCCTCCACCCATCCACACCTCTATTAAAAAATAATAAAAATGATATTAAAAAAATAGTTATATAATTAATATGTACAGGCATTTGCTCTTCATTTGCTCTTTATTCCTTTATAAATTCAGACAACCAATTTTAGAATAAACAAAATACCTGGTGTTTTTTTAATGTCTAGCTGCCCGAATAGAAGAAAAAGATAATTTTATCTTATGACTTCCATAGAAATGTTTCGAAAATGTGGCACCAGGCGTTTGTCACCAAAGTGGGCAGGATTTAGTCTCGTTAGACCATCTAAATATTCAAGTTTGCGCTTTGCGATGAATATCAGTCTGGACTTGGCTGGTCATGGCCTTAGGTTGTTCAAAAAACTCCTGGCAATCAGAGTGATGCTCTTGCTCTCTTCGATCTTGCCGACTCCAGTTGGAAGTAAAGCAAACTTTCCTTGGACGTCGGCATTTTTTAAAAATAAAACTCCTTTCCTAGCGCTGATTGGTCCTATAATTTTTACATTTTTGGAAAAGGCTTTAAATGGGCTCGAGGCCAGACTGTTCTGCAGACAGAAACAGAATGTGAACTTGTGACATTAAGATGTCTATCGAGGATAGGCGAGACTACCCAGCTTCATGATAATGCTGTTTGCGCACACTGGCCCACCGGAAGTGATGCTTTTTACGTCATCCACTCAAAAAAGCTGTTAAAATGACCACTGTAAGCCTTACAAGATGTTTATTAAACTTACATTTTTATTACAACCTTTAGTTCCCCTGGCGTGTTTGTAATTGTAATTGTAGACTCAAAAAAAAAAAAAAAAAAGGAAGCAGCAAGAGATCATAGCGATGGAGCCGCAGCTACTCGGAGTATGGCAGAAGTTATGGCGGAGAATCCAAACAAATGTCAAAGAAAAGTTTCTGGAATGGATGCTCCAGATAAAAAAGTAACTCGGCGTTCAGAAGAAGGTATACAGTCCAAAAAAGAAAGCAATCGACTGTGACGACAAACACAGATCTGCATTGGTATAGCTTTTCCTCATTGGAGAGCGCTAAAAGAAGAGAAGGGGCAGTCACAGATGTCGCGTTACTGCTCTTGGACAGGTATGTTGCTATTACATTTACTCCACCTGAATAATTGATCATTGTCTTGGAACTGTGCAAATGTATCTGCATTTTGTTTTTACAATTTCTGAACACAAGCCTGGGACTTTCCGGGGCTATGAGTGTCATGTAACGCGTCAAGTGTTTGTGTAATTACTCTCACTGCCAGAAGGGGGAGACAAAAGTTCTGCACTCAAGCTTTAAAGCTGCATTACCTAACAAATCTACATAGGTTTTTATAACCATTTTCAAAGAAAAGAGTGACTCAGCCTCAATCCTCAAGTGTCAACACCTTTCCCCGCCACCTCCCACCACTGTTTATATAGCCATTTTCAAGTTTATTTTCCTTTGTAAATGTTGTTGAGGCAGCTCACCCCTGAAGTCCTGCCTCTTTTTGATAGAGAAGGCTCACAGCAAATGAATAGCATAGCTACATGACTCGCTCGCAGTACATTCTTTCAAAAAACAATGGTGGATTATGGATCCGAAGCGACCAGCATCTCCCCTAATTCCTGTAAAAGCAAAGAATCTTTGTCCAGGATACAACCTGACAAGGACAGATACAAAACTGTCAATATTGGATTTGGTTTCCTGGTGGAGAGGACTGAAAGAAGCGGATAATGGATAGCGACCGCACTGTGTTTTTGTAGAAGGTAGTAATTAGCAAATATGATTATAAGCATACATAATGCATAATCTGAAAAAACCTCTGTCCGCGAGTTGAGTAGAGTTGCACGGACAAGCAAAGATTTTTGGGAGGGAATTGTATAATACATGTTTCAGTTGTTTAGAACAAAGTTTGAAAGCATATTTTTTTGATCGCTGCACAGTGATTATCATACCACGCGAACAAGGCTTCACGAGGGATGCCATAGTTGATCACTAGGGACAAAACTACATTGGTCTTTTTAGTTTCCAATGTCGTATTGGATGTATGACATTGTCATAATTGTCGTTTTTATCCATGGTTGTTTATGAGCGCAGCACTCTAAACATGACCACACTCCCATGGACACCACCATGGATAAAACCCAGTGACGTGGCATGACATCACCACTAGGTGGGGGGGGAGGGGGGCTGTCGTTGCTAATATATAATAACATATAATAAAAGCAATTTAGATATATTTGTATATATTTGTATATCAGCAATTGCCATTGTGCATAATCATTTTGACTCTGGTTGACAATTACAATTACAAGTACAACAAGTACAATTATTTAAAAAAAAAAGACAATTCTAAACTAAAGTGGCACACAGATAAACATTAATTATGTCATATAAATGACAGTCAAATGTACAAGAACATACAAATTAGGCTTACTAAAAATAACTATAGGGCCCTTATACAGTAAAAGAAATAGTTATAGGTTACAGGATATAATCACAGGATATAGGCTACTCTATCTAGCCCCTCATGTAAGCCTATACGAAGGCAAAGCTTTTGTAGGCTAGGCTACTCAAAAACGGCAAAAGTTATATTTGTAAAGAAACTTTGCTCTCCATTCTTTCAACGAGGAAAACTGATCAATAACCCTTTGGTTGAACCTGGGAATGTCCTGCATCAGCTTCTTCATTGGACATGGTGTTTCTGAGGAAGGTTTTTATCCATTTCAGTGTAGAGAAACACCTCTCTGGTTCAGCAGTAGTCATCGGGGTGGGGGTCATCGGGGTCTTCTTCTTAGCTCCATCAGCCACAATAATAGCGCTGGGGCTGCAGCCAGGCAGCTAGGCATTTCACCCAGCTTGGCCGGGAGGGCGGCGCCCCGCTGCCCATAATGGAGAAAATGGCTGATAAAACTAGACGAAGTGACATAAGAAGTGGATGTAAAAATTAGTTTTGCAGCATATAAACAATGTATCATCACTTGGTTTATGGTTCATACACAGGGGATACTTGTTAGGTGTTCAAATTAGAAAAATCTGAGGTGGCACCCGCATGAGCTCTACACTATGTCACACGAGCGCTTACACACACAAAATCAATCATCAATCAAAGCAAGGAAGCCCCCTGAAGAAAGCCACAGTGACAGCCAAAACCATGAAGCAGTATTGGTGTTGGGATCTTCCTCCCACGGCTCCCAGTCCCATCCATCTATTTCCAATTCACATCGTCTATCCAACACTCTATTCTAAATTACAACACTAAATTAGTCAGCATATTAGCCATGCATCAAGTGCTAGCTAGCTAGGTTTTCGCGTGAAATGTGGTCGTGATGCCTTGCTTAGCTATATAAAATAATGTCTCTAAAGGTCCTTTTACACAAGGCACGTAATGAATAAACGTCACGAAAAAGCAACAAAGAAATTGGACAAATAAAATAGTGTCAACTATTTACATCAGTTATGACATGAATATGCAGCATTTTCCAATAAGAATCGCGCCGGGAAAAAAGACTGATGGAGTCAATCCTCAACCTCATATAGCCTAGTGAAGATGAGCTTATGCTCCGTCCTTTCATCAAAATATCCTATATATTTAGAGGATTCAATTATAATGGAGTTTAATCCAAGTGTAAAATAGTGTAGTGAATGGCATTTCACGGATTAGGGGGATGTGTCTCGTGTGTATTTGGAGCGTTTTTGAATACATCCATGTTTTGGAGACTGTTCAATAACTAAAAGTAGTTGACTAGTGGCAGAAGCTAATTACTCATGTGGGGAAAAAGGGTGATTTAAATGTTTTATTCAGATATAAATGCAGGGAACAACCAGCAGAACTTCCATGGCGGACCAGAGTGAGTCAATGTCAATGTCACCATCCAAGAGAACATCTTTAAACAGGTCGCCTAGACTTGTGTCAGCACGTTGCTCTGCTACCAAATCCTTTCATGAAACAGATAAGGGAGAGACAGACAGAGAAATCACATCATAGTCACATGGTTTAAAAGAGTGACCTGGAGTGTCAACGACAATTCTCTGGGCCTGGGCTTCAGCGCACACATAACCCCGGTACTGCTGGTTACTCTCATCAGGTTCCTCTAAAAAAAACAGTTTTTATGTTACCAAAGGAGGCACATTTGGCCAGACCCTACTCCGGCCCAGGTTGTTACCCAGAATCAGTACTACTACCCTCAATGGGCAGGGCAGGCCGTACTCCTACACAAACTTCACCCTTCAACAGCTCTGAATGAAGAACCACTTTGTGAACACCTAACAGCACCATTCCCACCCCCCTCATCAAAACAGTGTCACGTGTATCTGATGAAGGTGAGAACAGCAGTGCTGACCCCGAGATACAAGAGTGCCTAGCCCCTGTATCTCTCAAAATCTTAATTGGTACCCTATCGGTGCCATTGACCAATGAAACAAATCCACTGGTTAGAAACGGTTGAAAATCAGCAAACCTGTCCGATGTAGCAATTCCCCTCCCCTCATAAACCCCTGCACTCAGAAGACCTGCTGGTGCGCTCAGGGCCCTCATATACTTGGATCGAAGCAAAGGGCATCTTTCCAATCTCCCATTTCCTTACAATAAAAGCAAGACTCAAATTAAACAGCACTTGACCCTTTGTATGCCTGTACTCTCTGCCCAGATGACACAAACTATGCATGCTGACCCAAATGATGATTATTACCATGCTTTTTGTGAATCAACATATAGTCGTCCGCCAACTCTGCTGCCTCCCACATTCTTTACCTTCTGTTCACTAATGTACACTGCTATACATATATTTAGGTCTTCACAGAGTATCTGTGGATACCTATTGTAACTTTTTGTTAAGTTTGCAAATCTCATCAATTTATACAGTGAATAACAATTATATAAAACACAGCAAACATTTTTCACCCTGTTCTCCCTCCCATCAACCTATCCCTATCAACTGAGTACAGACATAATTATTTATTTTTTATAAATAATAAATAAAGTAATGTAAAGGGTGTTTCACAAAACAATGTACACAAGCGTAGGATCTAGTGGTAATTTCTTTGATAAATCATATTAACAATATCTTGCCAAAAGAATTGAACTTTCCCACATTCTCATATACAGTGGTACAGTGTCCCTCTTGCCTCATTACACTTGATACAGGTATCAGGAATGTTATCATTAAACATATGCAATTTAACTGGGGTTATGTATGTACGCATAAGACATTTATACTGTATAGGTTTCAAGCTATTGTTGGCTCTCTGCCTCTGAGCCTCTGATGCTTCATTACAGTCTTCTAAAGATATTTCATCATCTATATCTTCCTTCGATAATCTCAGTTTTGATTCATCAGACCCAGACACAAACAAGTCATACAAAGATTAAATCAAACCTTTATCATAACACTGTCCTATAATGCCCATTAGTACCATTGGATGTTTGGGCATTGAAGGCCTCCTCGGTCATATGGTAGATATAATAAAGGTAGATGTAGTCTGGGATGTTTATTTTGCCAAATAAAGTTGGTCTTTCTTAATTCTAGTAAACAAAGATGAGGGAGGGGCAGGGGGATATTCTGGAACAAATAGAGAAATTTAGGGAGTATGTTCATTTTTAGAATATTTATCCTGCCAATCATTGAAATAGGTAAAGATGTCCAACGTTCTACTGATGGGGTAGTAGCTTCCAGAATTGGGTCATAATTTATCTGAACAATCTTATTCACCACAGGGACAATTTTTATACCTAGATATGTGAAATTATCCATTTGAAAATAGAAGCATGAACATGACTATTTTTCTCTAGGAGTAGTGAGCAGTCAGCAGTGAGCCCAGTACAAAGCAATCTAACCAATTTACAAAATGTATCCCCAAAGCCAAAGCGGGTAAGCACCTTGAACAGATCATCAAGACCATTCAACACGGTCAAAGGCCTTCTCTGCATTAAGTGAGAGTAAAGCCATGTCTGTCGCCCCTCTCTGGCGGTGTAACATATTGAGCACTCGGCTGACATTATGAAAGCCCTGTCTACCTTAAATAAATCAATTTTCCCACCACCCGAGGAAGCAGGCCCTCCAAAGTATTTTTGTATCCGAATATTTTCACAAAGGTTGATATTTTCACATTTTGTGTTTTGTTTTCCTGGTTTTGGAAGTAGTGTGTTTTTTTCTGACGTTTTGAAAATAAGTGGGGAGGGCCATAGCAATTGGGGAAAAATTGCAATGACACCACAGTCTGCATACCATATTCAGAGGCTAATAATAAAAATGTCATTCATAATAAAAGTCATAATACAAAATCCTACAATAAAGACTTGACAATTATGCAGAAAGTGCAATCACTTTTCACCTTTCTAATTTAATTTCAGTCCATCTTGTCATGTTGTGTTTCTGGGCGCTTCATATAGTAGCTTTTCATTTTGAAATATATTCCATAGAAAAATGCAAACTGGACGGTCATTGTTTGTTTTATTTTTCTGAATACAGAGTATTCATAACAGATTAGTCATTTTAGAAATCTCTCAATATTTGGCTACAGTACAGGACAGAGATTAGTCACTAAATAGAGCCATCTACAGGCCAAATAACGTTATTGCGGCCATTTAAGGTGGACTGAAAATTTTGAATAAAAGGAGCTGGCGAATATGGCTTTTCAGGATGACACAGGGAGTTGTTGAAATCAGTTTATTGCAGAGTTTGAGAATGGTTTAAGTAGGCAGAGCAGGTGGTACGTGCTGACATGCTAGCGCTCCTCCTGAGTGTGTGTGGTGGTGGCTGGTTTAACCTGTGGGTCTTGATTGGCCAATGCCCCACAGGTGAGGCTGCTCAAACCAGCCACCAACAACACACACTCCACAGTTGCATGAACTAACAAACTAAGCATCATATACATTCACTGAACGAAGATTATGAAAATAAACGCATTTTAATGCCAAAAATATCTTAAAATATAGCATTATCCACTGACAATAAAAGGAATGTCAGCCATTGCCAGACACTTGACATGGACGCATATGGGTCGTTTTGAGGCGTATGACAAACAACCAATTCTTTCGTTGAGGTTGGAGGACTTGTTGTTCTTCTACATACAAAATCCTTGTGCATGGGTTAGGGTTGACCCCGGAAATTAACTGATTCATGGACTTTGGATTACGGATTGAATAATAAGCTATTCTTCCTTCCTAGACGGCATCAAAATCGAAGACACGGCACGGTTTTGGATTATCACTGAAGAGACTGAAACGAATAAGACCATTCTCCTCCTCCCCCTAATCTTTCCATCTGCTTTTCCGACAGATCCCCCAATCGGGACCTCCCGGCGACAGAGGCATCGGAGGTCGGACATCTGAATATTCATTAGGCCTAAATAGTGTTATACCTGACCTTGATCTAGACATTTCTCATTTGTCAGTTTATTCATACTAAAATGTGTTATTTGCTCAATAAGACAATTAACTTTTACATCATATATGCATTTTGGTTATTTGAGGCTTTAATGTTACATAATTATGTCTAAGTGTTCAGTGTTTTATCAGTTATAAAATGCTTTACTTCATACACTTTGCACATTTATTAACATTCAAAAATTATTTTACAATCCTTTAGAAACACTTACTATTACTATTAGGCCTACATGCTGTTAACTGTTACTAAATGGTGTAGGAATACATTTACTGATAAGGCCTCCTGTAGCAGAGGAAGTTTCTTTTTTCGGTGCAGTTTCTGATATTCCAGTCTATTGTGCTGTTGTCCCTGACCAGAGTTCCACAATATTGCCCTAGTTCAGGGCAGTGGGGCAAGTCCTGGTATGGCACATAGGTCCCATCTACCCAAAACCAGTTGTGAGCAAGGTAGCGAAGACCTGTCCACACCTGGTGAAGGAAAGAAAACCACATGTTAATCCAACACATCTTCCAATAGGAGGGTTTCACACAATGTCATTCCAAGCCACCGTCTTGGTACTTACTTGGTAATTAGAGTAAAAACAACTGGTTATTTTAGAATTGTTGGTCAAGAAGTAGGCTTATCTTTATTTAGGATTAGATTCCCTTTATTTATTTAGACGTCTTTATTTTGGAAAATTATTAATTATTAATTATTAATTAAATTACAATAAAATAAATCATGAAATTATATATTTCATCATATTTCCAATGTGTAACAGAACAACCTCGTCTGTTGTGGCTTCGTTGATTCTCGACCACACGGTGAGCTGATCCAAATGATCACTTATGCTGATCAGATCATTGCGGTGGTTGTTGAAACGTAGAAGACTGGGGTCTGCCAAGTCCATGGCCCTGCAGTGCTCCAGGGCCTCCTCCCAGGTCTTGCTCTCCTTCACCAAAACCAGGTTGTCAGTGAAGCAATAAAAGGGCCATGCGGATGTGCAGTTTAAGTTAGTCATCTTCTTGTCCGTATTGGAGATGCCAACACAGTCCCCGTCTTCTGTCGGCTTGCCTTCTTCCCAGTTTTCATAATGTGAATTGCCGACACTCCACTCCCAATCGCCACCTGTTGACGCAGAAATGAACATATACACAAAATATAATCTGCAGACAGAGACTACATGAATTGTGTGTAAAGCAACATCCTTGCAATTATTTGACAAATAAGGACTTCCAATGCCAACATTAGGGACCCTCTAACCCTCAGAGGACAACTCCTCAAAAACCTAGCAGGAAAAGGAAAACACAGAAGGAAAGATCACGCCTTCAAGCAGTACCGGAGAGGACATGGTAAAAAAGTCACTTAGTATCGATTCCCGAATTTCCTGTCTGGGATTAATAAAATGGGAGAGAAGGGAGTTACCCGGAAGCAAAGGTGTTGCACTCTGGATGAACAAGACTGGTAGCATGGATAGTGTTGGAAATACCCCTTATGTTTTATAAAATTAAGAGTAAAACTGTCATGCATAAACCTTGTAATCTGCCCAGCCTGTCACAATACACCCAGCAACTTGACAAAGGAGAAGTACAGAGATAAGAACATGTTGCACAGTCAAAGACACTGAGCAGATGCCTTATCTCAAAAGGAGAAGCTAGCAGAGGAATGCGTGGACGGCAACGTCCGAACAGCCATTTAGCTGAATCCTCCGAGCCCATGTGTTGTTATTTAACATAGTTAGTTACATAGTCTAATCTAGTCTCTATGACGAGATCCTCTCCTCTTCAAAATAGGTGTATCCTCTTGGTAAATAACTTTGGTAAAAATAATGCCTTAGCCTGCATTTCTTCCATTGATAAGTAGGCTAGGATGGGCTTATGAGATTCACAGGGCTTGACATTAACACTTGCCCGCTTGCAAGTAAACTGTTCGGGCAAGTGGAATGCCTCATTCGGGCTGTCAAATTGGGCAAGTGAAAAATAAATGTGTAGCGCTTCTAATGTAACACTATCTGAAAATGAACTGCGTAGCCTAGTGTAGACCAGACGGGCCAATAGTCTAGAAAGGACAACACACGTCGGAAGATTTGATTTTAGGTCTTGTTCTGTTTAATATAATGGGTGGCAATGGATGGCGCTGCGATGTGTGCCAAGGTTTTGAGCAGAGCTGGAAGTTACAGCGCGGCTGTATGGAGGCGTGAGTGCTCTCATTGTAAAAAAAATGGTGGTTGGTACGTTGTGAAAAATTTCAATTCAATTGCACCGCAGCACTAGCACTATTCAAGAGCATGCAAAGAAAATATGACTGGACTGGAGTCTTACCTAATTACCAGTTTTGATATAGTTTGCCCTCGTTTAAACATTGACACACGGTGGGCCTTATCTGAAGCAAAGGCACCCAGCATTGTCAATAAAAAAAAAAAGATTAGCTGTGCAGTTTCCCTGCATTCTAGGAACTCCCAGTGTCATACCGTGATATATACCGTAATAATTTTAATTTATACCGTGATATAATTCTTTGGCCATACCGCCCAGCACTAAACGAGGTGGTTAGGGTTAAAAGGGGTAATGTGATTAAATTGCGTTTAGTCTTGTTTTTGCCTTAAAATGTTCCTCCAAGCACCTAAAACTTCTGCCAGGCAAAACAGGCATTAAAACGAAATAGAAACAAATGCCACTTGCACAAAGGGAAAAAGCTTAATGTTAAGCCCTGATTCAGATACTACAAGTCATTTCGCGTGTGTAGGAGGCCATGCATTTTCTCTCCAACACCCCAACAAACAATAGGGGTTGGAAATGTAAACTATAACATTGAAATAAAAGGTTTCAGAGCTTACCAGGTTCAGCTCTGTGTAGTCCTGTCCAGACATAGAATAGATCATCATTAGCAAGATCACTGACTTTTTTCTTAGTATTCGGGCTAACAAGATCGATGTGATTTGTTCTGCAGTACACCTTGGCATTCTCCCACGTTGCGACCCACATGACAAATGTGATGGGTGACTCAGATGTGTCATAACAGTAGAAGAAGAACCTGCTATCACATGACTGGTCCTCATATCTTTTGAAAAAGCAAAAACAGACATATGGTAAAAATGTGATTCCATTTAATAGATACATCTGCAAGGACAAGCTGTAAACTGCACCAATAGTAAACTGCAGTTTCCCAATCAAGAACCTTGGAGGTTTCTGGGCATATAGAACTGGTGCAGGTGATCGACCACTAACTTTGCCAGCCAGGCATTTACTTGCCAGGACAATACAGACATTAAATCTAAAATGAAGTAGTAATTAGGTAGGGTAACCAAGTTGCCCAGCTACAATACCAACGTTGGCAAGATTCGTCCCAGACCCACGTAGTGCCTTACCTGTTGTATGTGGAGATAGCGACTGCACAGTCTTCCGACCCTTTATCATCATCATTTGTCCAGTCACATTTTTTAGAATTATATTGTGTTCCATTAGACCATGTCCACTTGCCACTCTTCTTGTATAGGCCAATCCATGACAAATATGTCGACGGGATAAGCCTGTCAATGTCAGACTGCTGAGTTAGAAGGGCCAAATCCCCGGAGCGTGACCTATTGTGACATAAAAAGGTAAATATGCAATCAGTCTTAAAACATTTGCCAAATGTCAAAATTGTATTATGGCATTCCAGCATTCCTTAATAGGCTTCTTTCTTTCTTTTAGGGTTTCATCAATTACATGTAATGAATACCGTTTATAATATTCAAATTAGTAACAGCTCATTCCTGGGTTTTTTAAAGATTTACAATAAAACGGCAACAGTACCTGCAATACTCTCTGGCCTCCTGCCAAGTGGAAGGATGCAGATAGTTATAAGTAGTATATTTTCTAACCACTGATCCCAAAACACACACATAGCTTGAGAGGATGAGGATGTTAAGGAGAGTTTCAAGGAAGCCGCTCTTCATCCTCATCAAATCTCAGTTCTCTCAGGCACGTTGGTCTTTCAACACGTTTTCCTGATCACGTCGCCACATATGCAGGGCTGTGCAAGTTGTTTGTTGCTGTGAGCC
>OMNO01065566.1:0-11236 GCA_900303215.1 Trachyrincus scabrus
TTCTATGTGTTAGAGGGATGGTGGGCTTTGGGTTTTTAAAGGTTATTCTGTGTTATTCTGATAATAGGTTATTGTGATGTTTGTACCTTTACACCCAGCACCCCGAGGTCCCCCGGATCTCCTGGGAGACCTGGCTCTCCCTGTCATCAGAAAGAAAATAATTAATCAATCAATGAATATAGGCTATATGACTGATTCATTAATATAGGCAATTGATAGACCGGATCCATCCATTCATGAATTGACTGTCGTGAAACAAGTTAACAATACACACAACAAAAGACTAAATCATCACTCAAGCTCTGTGAACAAAAGTAAAAACATTTCGTTTTGACTACTAGACAAACGCACTGATTTCAGACTTGGCGTTCAGAGCGATTGAATAGGCATATGTTGCCATCTAGTGGTCGTTGAGGAGTATTGGATTTCTGGCCTGGTACCATTCACCAGAGCTTTTTCACATTATCTCTATACAATTACATTCTGTTGTTCTAAATGGCAAACAAATAATTGATGTTCAGTTCAGTCAGGACCCCCATTCATTTATTGGCAAAATATGACGATAAAAGTAAGCAACCATGTTTCAAAGATCTTCACGGACAGTTGTTAAACTCACCAAGGCTCCGGAGAAACCAGACGCCCCCTCCTCCCCATCCAGCCCAGGGTCACCCTGCCGTGGGAAAGGTCAAAGGTCAAATCAATTGCCGTCTACAACGCCGTCATGATCATGTAGATGTGACAACACACCGGTACATCAGAATCAGGTCATTATGTCTGGATGACTATATACAGTATATATTAATATCTATATAATATATAATATAATATAACACTTTATATAATATAATATAAGGTTCCTCACCAGTGGTCCAGCATCCCCGCCTCTTCCTGGAACCCCTTTAAATCCTCTATACCCCTGAGAACAAGAGTAATACACACACACACACACACACACACACACACACACACACACGTGCGCAAGTAGACACAAATATATATCCCACATGCAAAAACACATGCACACACAAGCGTGCACAGACATGCACACACACACACACACACGCACAAATACACATGCACACACAGACACACACAGGCAAGCACACACACACACACACACACACACACACACACACACAAATGCACATTTACACATTTACACATAATGATAATCATCTTCTGCTTCACAAATACAGAATGGACCTCTAATAATGGTACCTACTAAGAATACAGTGTATCACACACAATAGGCGATATAATGATGGTAAACACTTAGCAACAATACATTGCATTGCCACAGAGAAATATCATCCAATGGGCCTTATTCACCTAGTGGCCATCTTGGTTCCATCTTCGTTCTAAACAATACCACATTCAGTTCCATCACCCTGCTAGTTTTTAGAACCAAGATGGCTTCAGGTGAAGAAGGCAAGTGATGCAGTATCATTCATTCATTGTACTCCTATTTTGTAGTTAACGTATCCAATACCAGGTGAACACATGATATAATGAAATGGTTTGGAGCTCACCTCTCTGCCCTGCGGTCCTGGAGAACCAGTCTTACCCTGCAAGCCTCTGGAGCCCTGAGTGGGTCAGACACAAGGTTACTCACTCATACAAGACTCACAAATACACAGATATACAGACAGATAGATACAGAGATACAGACAGACAGACAGACAGATAGATACAGAGATACAGACAGACTGATAGTTCTGGTTTACCTTGGGTCCTGCGAAGCCAGCAAAGCCGGGCTGTCCTGGTTCACAGTCACAGTCTGTGGGCTTCTCCTCCCCCAGCCCCGCCTCCTCAGATGAGTCCCCCCTGGGCCCGAACGGGACCTGCCATTACCATGGATACCGTGTGCCGTGTTAGTGTGTTGCATGTATCTGGCATAGCTTGTGTGTTTGCATGTGTGTGTGTGTGTGTGTGTGTGTACATGTGTCGTGTGTTAGTGCATGTGATGTGTGTTAGTGCATGTGCGTGTGTCTCTTGTGTTTGCATGGTGTGTGTATCACGTGTGTGAGTGTGTGTGTGTCTGTGTGTGGTGCACGCACCCGTGTGCTGATGGGGTGGTCCTCCTTGGCGTAGTAGGGCTGGGTGGTGGTGGCGTAGGGGTAGGTGTCCTCTGTGATCATGGTGACCTGGGTGGCCTCCGGGTCGTAGCTGTCGTAGTCCGGCTGCTGCTCCTCTCCGTAGCCACGAGTGGGCTCTGGGGGGTACTCTGGCGCAGGGACAGGGTAGAGTCAATCTATTACTATTTATTCATGCATTCATTCACTCATTCATTCATGCATTCATTCATTTTTATTTTTCATTTGTTTCTGTTTTTGCTTTCTGTTAGTTTTATTTTTTGGTTTGTCCATGTACATGTTTCAAGATTTTTCTTTTGGGTGAATGGGTGAATCCAATCCAATGTCAATCAAAACGATGTTAATCATGACATCATTTAGCAGATGCTGTTTAGATCCATGTCATTAAGGAGCAGGCGGGGCTTTGGCATTGTGGTTTTGGCTGGGTGTCAAACTACTAACCAGCAGTAGTAATAGTAGTGTAGCAGTGAAATCAGCAAGTCAAAGCAAACAAAACCAACTGCAATTATGTATGTAAGATCTGATGTGTTACAATCTACCATATGGTATTTAAAATGGCATTCAAATAATCTAGAGAGAGAGAATTTCAGAAACAAATAAACTGAAAAAAATACGACTGAGGAACGTAAACGTTTTGGATATCATATTCCTAACATCAAAAATACAATGTCAATGTTACCTACACTTCTAGCATTAAAAACACACCTTCCCAGCTGCTACTCACCTGGTTGTGGATAAGCTGAGTTTTCATAGTGCTCCACCAGGGACCCCTCGTACGTGTGGTCTTCACCTGGATAACAAGACAAGACAAGACAATGATGAATGTTACGGGAATAGTTGTTTCTTATGTCTTATCTTTCTCATGTTTATTATCTGTACCTTTTTCACTGCAGCCATCAGCTTTGTTCAAAATGTGTATTTTAAGTGACGTGTCTATGAAGAATAAAAAGCCATCCGTCCGTATCTCAATCAAGCCAGATTTCTCTCTAAATCAATTTGGTCTGTGGAGAAAATGTTTTATCAACAGCGGATGCTGCGGTCAAGAAGCTGCACGGTGCAGCTTTAAGGCTTGATATTGTGACTGACCTGAGTGGTAGCCAGAGTATTGATCCTGGCCCTGACACGAGATGACACTCAGGAGGAGACACACAACAACCGACACCTGAAACACACAGCAGATACATGAAGCACAATCAGTGCAATCTATTTTATTGTAATTTATTTGATGTATTGGTCCTGTACCATACCTTACCTGTCATTTGAGGGTTATAAAGAGAGAGAGCAGAAAAAAGTAGAAAATCAAGTCCCCTCCCTGTCTGTTCCCTCCATCCCTCCCTACGTTTCTCCACCATTGAGGAGTGTTGCATTTCACACACCTTGTGATCGTCAGGCAAGATGGATTCCCCAAACCAATCGGAAGAAATGCCCTGATTGGTTAGAAATAAGCCGGGAGCGGTCTAAAATCCTGTCTCATACGGAGGTTAAGGGAGGGACAGTAGCTCCTCCCACAGTTGGGGGCAGCTGTCACTCACAGCAGAGCCTACAGCCAGCCAGTGACAGCTGAGGTGTTTGAGCTGAGCTCAGAGGGCCCTTTGTGAGCCTCAGACCACAGAGCTCCTCCAAGTCACTTCTCAGACTCATCTCACATTCCAGCGCTGTCCGTTGAGTAGTCCAAAAGACACACACACAAGAAGAAACAGGAAGGGGCAGTTTCTTATTTTTTTCATTAAAGTCATTGGGATGATTTGGATGAATGGGACGCCTTCGTTAGATTACCTTTGATCTTTATGTTTTTATTTTGGATTTCTGCAGCGTGGGAATGTTTTGGAGAATCTCAGTGATACCGTTAAAGGCATATCTAGTTTTCCTTTATTCAAAAGTGAGTTTCAAAGTAAAAGTTAGCTGACTGAGTTGAGATATTGTCTTGTTTGTTAATATATTAAACAATCAACACTTAGCGAGTAGGCCTACAGATGTGATAAAAACTGAAAAACAGTTTTCTTTTTACCATTCCAAGTGGTATGGGTATTTCATTTATTTAAATGTATTGTGTTTTATGTAATGGCCCTGGACTTGTATTCGCTAAATAAGTCTGTTTTAAGTCTGTCATATAGTATACTGTACTGTATAACAGTACATGAACTCATCCCTAAACAAGTACACACTGTGTAAATATTCCCAGGGTGGCGCCATCTAGTGGTGCGATGGTAACACCACCTCTACCCTCTGGTCCCCCAGGACAGACAGGTGAAAGGCTGTCTAGATTTAAAACTCTTCACATTCGACTCGTACCATTCCTAATGCATCCACACAGCAGAGGACAGTACATACAGCTCATTAGAATATGGGTCATTCTGTCTGTTGATTGTGAGTGAAAAGAAATCCACTACTAAACTAACATCTTTCTCCAAAGTTGCCCAGTGTGCCCATCCTCCACCTCCATTCAAAACCACTCTCAACACCAACACCTCCACCCTCACCCACACCTGTACCTGCCCGGTCACCAACAGGCCCCCGGCGGTAGCTAACCCAAGCCCCATCTCTCTCCTACCTGGATGTCTGAGGCCCTCATGGCGTGCTGCAGTAGAATCCAGTCAGAGCAGCCTGAGTAAGGCCAGCTACCTGGGAAACAGGCTGCACAGACCCGACGAAAAACACAGCTAAAAATAAAAGAGTTTATTCAGTCAGGCTGCTCCTTTACAGCATTATCCCTCCTCATTCACTCCCGGCAGCCTCCCTGTCTTCGGCCTCTCTCTCTCTCTAACTCACTTTCTTTCTTTATCTCTCTGTCTCACACTCGTCTTTCGTTTCTCTGCAGGTTCTCCAGTGTATCTCCACGTTCCCAGGATCTGACGGGCTCTCCTCGCCTCTTCTCCTTTCCTTCTCTAGCTCTCTCTCCTCCTCCTCGTCAGGGTGAGAAATACCTGAGCCTGCTCCTCACCCCACATCACGAGAGAGAGAGAGAGAGTGAAAGAGAGAAAGGGAGAGAGAAAGGGAGAGAGAAAGGGAGAGAGAAAGGGAGAGAGAAATTAAGAGGTCCTTTTTCATGTCAAATGAGTTAAAGGACACTTCAAAGAAAAGTGTTATCTATCATAAAAGCCCAAAAAATATGCAAAAATGTATTTACCATAGATGGGAGTCCATGGTGACCAGAGCCATTGTATTGATCATTATATTTGTATAATAGCATTCAGGTTGGAACCTACTGAACCTGATAATCGGTAGGCTGATCTGAGGACCTCTGTTCAAAAAGCAATCTATCAGTGCTGTCTAAAAACCATTAATAAACTTTGAATTTAAAAAACTTTTTAAATTCTGGTGAAAATTGGAATGCAGTACAATTCAATATGTAATTTTAAAGAGCAAGAAACTTTCAAACTATGTATGATAATTTAGGCTTTTAAAAAAAATCCAATCAATCATAATCCCAATACATGTCTACGTGTTAACGTATCGTCAAAGTAGGGAGCTCTACCTCCAGTGACCTTTTGACCCGGTAGTTAAACTATGTCAGCTCTTACACTTCTGTTCTACATTCCACAGTTCTATACTCCAAGCTCCTGCTTGGGGGCTCAGCCAATCATTGGAGACGTGGGAGTGGTCTGTCCATATTAAACTTCATTATTCACAGTTAGTTTGGCTGGGATGTAAACTATGTGTGTAAACTATGATTACAGTGGGATATTGTAAACCAGTGTTTTGAAGGTCAGACATTTTTTAATTGTCGGATTCTGATGATTTTTTAACATTTAGTTTACAATATTTCGACTATTACGAATGTATTCTGCAGCGTGGAATGGAAAGATGGTAATTTTAGTAATGGGGCTAATATATTACCAGTTACTTTTAAGACCTGAGGAGAAAAGGAAATGGATGGAAGTCATGAAATCACATGACACAAACAAGCAACCGTATTTTCAGTTCTGAATACTGGCTCACTGTTAGTTATTTGCAGAAACCTAAACTTCATGTGTTTCAACAGATTTCTGTCGGTCTCAAACAGTGTCGTGCAGTCCAGGCAGGCCACTAACTAAATAGAAAAGAACCACGTAGTTGAAATAATTAGCTCCTGCATGTGAAATTGTTTTTGTATTTTAGTTGTTTTACTGTAAAGCAGAGTGAAGCCAACCTGACCATGTGACCATCTGACGGTGTAACGACTTTTCTGGATACAAATTGCAGGTCTGGAATGTTCCATGTTCTAAACCTGGTGAGCTTGTGATGAGGCCATTACTTTATTTGTCATGGGGTCGTTTGACGACAGTTGCAACTTGTTTCAGAGTGCCCCTGAGCAAGATTCAAACGTCCATTTAAAAAAAAAAGACAATGTAAAGGAAGGAAGATAATTTGTAAAGAAAGGAACAGAAATAACAGATATAACAACAATAAAAATAAAAAAAACTTTATTAACAATCTTTTGTCCAATTATTTGTAATCTTTAAACATGATGGAATTCTCCGCAGCATGAAGCCGGTCGTGTTTGCGTTTCTTTGAAGTTAAGGACATCGTTACTTCTCCTTCTCCTTCTCCTCTTTCTTCTTTTTCTTCTTTTTCTTCTTCCGCTCATGATGCCGCTCGTCTGGAGAATTTGAATCTCTATAAAATGAAAAAAAAACAACTTCAAACGAGATATGTCTGTAACATTTGAGCAATTTCACAATAAGCAAAAGTATACATTTATAACAGCCCTTTCTGACCAACTTGGACATTTCCTGTTGACATTTCCTGTTGACGTTTGTGTTAACGAGACATTCTGATAACAAACATCGCGTAGAAAAAGAAAAAAAAAGAAGCATAAAATGATCAGGACAGTCGCGATAACGAAAGAGCACATTCCTGAACACACTTTCATCACACGGGCCGTCCATCTTCTTCCCACAAGCGTATCTCACCTCTTCTTCCTCTTCCTGTCCTCTCGGTCCTGGCTGTGCTTCCTGCTGCGCTGTCGGCTCCTGCCGTGGGACGCCGGTCTCTCCGAACACTCGTCGTCTGACCGCCGTCTGACGCGCAGGCGAACAAACAAACATCTAACTAACCAACTAGCGGTACGGTGAGGACCAACCTTAAACACATTGAATGAATGCATGGGAGCTGTTGTGTGTATGAGTGTGTGTGTGTGTGTGTGGGGAAAACACACAACGATGGGACTCGCGGTGCAATTTCACATTGTCAACAATATTTTTTTATATCTGTTTGACAACAGGTCGTTTGTTGCATCTTTAGCCAAGTCAACTTCCTGTTTGTCCATCCATCACACAGGCAACAAAGACCCAATCATGTGAGGTTTACTTACCATCAACGTCCTCTTTGATACATTCATGTTGTGACATACTTTGTTTTCTGTGTGTGTGTAAGTAGTGTCTACTGTACCTCTGAGAGGAGCGTCCTGGCGCCCTTTCCTCCTGCACCTCCTCCACCACCTCTTCATCCTCCTCCTTCCACTGCCGGGCCAGCTCCCCAGAGTGCACATCTATCACCTCCCTGATGACCTGCAGAGTGGAGGACACACACGTTACACACCACCCCTGCAGAGTGAAGGACACACGTTACACACCACCCCTGCAGAGTGGAGGACACACACGTTACACACCACCCCTGCAGAGTGGAAGACACACACGTTACACACCACCCATGCAGAGTGGATGACACACATTACACACCACCACCCCTGCAGAGTGGAGGACACACGTTACACACCACCCCTGCAGAGTGGAGGACACACATTACACACCACCCCTGCAGAGTGGAGGACACAAGTTACACACCACCCCTGCAGAGTGGAGGACACACGTTACACACCACCCCTGCAGAGTGCCTTCTTTATACACTTCCACACAGCCCCACTCTCAGACTGTCCAGTATAGCGACAGTCTGCTAGCACCCAGACACCCAGTACGTCAGACACCCAGTACGTCATCACTGGGAGTGAATGATTCTTCACTAGGCCACTAGGGACTCAAACCGGCGACCCTGCACGGTGTTTGGTAACAAAACAATTCAAAACGACGCAGCTACCGGTGTGGTCTCCCCCCTCGCAATGCCTATGGGTGTGGTTATGGTCGGGTGGGGGGGGGGCCCACCTCGGTGTAGGACTTCTTGGTGATGTGGACGTTCTTGGCGCGGTAGGACTGCCGTCTCCTCTTGTAGTCCCTCATCTCAGCCATCAGCTCCAGGTGGGACTTGGGCTCCCCCTGCTCCTCGTCTGCAAAAGAAGAAGAAAAACATTACCACCGTTAGGAGACTCGTAGTCAATATTACATTTAGATTACAACTCAATGACATTTTCCCAACAATTCCCAACATTAAGAGGTACATTCAAAATGCAGCACGCTGCAGTGGGCATATCAGTAATAGTCTACCTCTCTTGAGTTTGGCCACCAGATCAACGTAGAGGTCCTCGTGGGTGGCGGCCTGGTCCCGCTGTTGGTTGAGCTCCCCGGTCACGTGATCGTACAGAGCCAACCGGTCGGCCACGGTGAGGTCACAGAGCGCCCGCTCGTGGTTCTGGGGCACGTCCACGGGCTGGCTGGTGTACTCGCCTGAAAGACCCCAACAACCTCATTCACCAGCAGTCTGGCAGATCAACAGACACCTACAGCTCCCTGAGCATAACATAGGTAGAGGAGCTTCACTAAAACATGACGAGCGGGATATAACTAATTCTAATAATGAAACCGTAATAATTAAATGTATTAAATATATTTACTGGTATGTTCTTCATGCACATTAGCAAGACCCCGTGTCCCCAGCATGTACAGTGGTAAAGTGTGTAATGCATTTACGTAAATGCATCTACATATTTTTTTTATATGCACGCGTGTGTGTTATGTATGCACGCATAACTACGCATTCTGTGTGTGTCGTTATGCGTGAGTGTGTGTGTGTGTGTGTGTGTGTGTGCATGGCTGTCCATTAAAAGGATATGGTATGAAAGGATACTGCACGTTTATCAGGCAAGCCTGAACTAGAGCAGCAGAGCTAGAGCTTCTACTCACCCCTGTCACAGAAAGCAGAACAACACACATGCAGATCAGTGAGGTCAATGTAGCTCTACACAGGTCACACATTACATACAGTAGATACAAACATCTTGATATACATATAAATTCTGGAAAATACGTATATCGGTATGTGTAAAATCCCGGTGCTGCAGAAATACAGCAGACAGAGACAAATATTATTGTTTAATCAAATATTGACAGGTTTCAGGTGCACCAATGTTTACCCTCAAAAAATGTTACCTCAAATAAGTCAACAAAAACTTTTTTCTCTCTAATTTCACCAGTTAATCCGGTCAACACGGAACGATTCAAGGGCTCCTTTCTTAAGTCAGTTGACTTTCAGTTGATCCATTTGCTTACCTTGCCAGAACACTCCCTCCACCCTCATCAGCGGAGCAGCAGCTCTTGCCTGGAGGATCACCTGTTGCTGGGTAGATTTATCTGCGTGGAGACCAGGCCCCAATGAGATGAGGAGGAGAAGGATCCATATGCAGCAACATCCAGTGAGCAGCAACAATGTGTTGGTTGATTGAGGGCGATGGACAAACAGACAGATGGGGAGCATGAGATGGATTGTTTGCAAAGTGATTTAAAAAAAAATGCTCTCAGTTATAAGAAGGCAAATTAAATATAACTTTAAAGTAAAGTATCCGGACAGGAAAGTAATTATTGTCTAATTCTAAAAGGCGATTAGATTTAGATAAATTCAGCCAGACCACCCCCACTCACCCATTGTGACGCTTCTTATGTTTGACTTCTCATAACATACTGAGGAGTCGTACATCACTGCCTGAAAACAAATAATAAACGGGTTAGCTGAATCTCAACATCCATGTGATGACACTGGTCCATTGACGTGATGACAACCACCACCACCACAACAACAACTTTCAAACTATTTAACTTTTGATTTCCTGTTTACCTCCAATTTGTATTCGTTAATCGTCATGGTGACGTGGTATTTACAATTAACCATCAGCAGCTTGTGGTGTTGACACAGGCTAGAAAAATACATGTGCTACAGTGTATTTTAATGTGTGCAGTACCTGCTCCTCAGCAGAGTAGCCCATTTTACTGAGGCTACAGGTGGCTTTGTGTCTCTCCAGGGACCTGACCGGGACTCGATGGTTTGGGTCGAAGGGACACTGGACCATCGCCTCCTACGGAGATGATCAACACATTAAGAACCACAGAACCACCTTGGGGAACCACGCACAATACGCATTAGTTTATCTCAGTCACTGTACAAGTTAGTCCTGATAGGATGTGTATTTAACACAGAGCACCGTGTGACTCAAATGTTTAATCATAATGCATCATGCCTGTATTTTAAATGTAGGCTATAGCAGCACCTTACTGGCTAAAGTTAAACAAGTGAGAAAGTCTTATGTTTTTAAATAAACACCCACAGACACATTGTATGTTTCTCAACTAACGCGGATATCATAATAGATGAATCATAGATGAATAACAGAGTGCTACCTGAGCGGATCCCTTGTACTCAGGCGACCATCCCAACGTTTCAAAAATGTCGTCCAACTGTTTCTGACAGTTTTCTGTGAAATCGTTGAGTTCCTGGAGACGAACTAGTCGCTCCTCGACAGGGTGTGTACCCGGGGCGTCGGCCATGTTTGTATTAAGATTACTGGACTATTAGATGAACTGAGAAGACTCCATGTTCATCCCTGCCTCCTCGGCTTGGTCCGCTCGGCGCTCCGTGTACCTGGCGCGGAGAGATGACGTCAGGCGCGGCGAGATGACGTCAGGCGCAGAGAGATGACAGAAAGATGGAATCCACTTTTTTTTGCCAAATAAAATTAAAAAAAGATATATAAACAGGCCTTCAATAAATATAAAGTACAACAGAGTACTAAAAAAACGCAAACCTCCGTTTGTTTGATCTATTAAGTAATAATAGATCTAATAAGTAAAAATATATATATTTCAACACTTGACGCAACTTACACATTGCGTACAAGGGAACAAGCGCCAGGGAACAAGGGAACAGGGAACAAGGGAACAGGGAACAAGGGCACAGGAAACAAGGGAACAAGGGAACAGGAAACAAGGGAACAAGGGAAGAGGAAACAAGGGAACAGGAAACAAGAGAACAGGAAACAAGCGACACGCCTCTCCGTGTAT
>OMNO01065567.1:0-10378 GCA_900303215.1 Trachyrincus scabrus
GGTTCCCGTCCATTTAGAACACCAGTTATACTAATATGCAAATGATTGAGTGTTATTTACACACAGAAATGACACGTACCAAGTGTGATGCTAAATGTCGTATTTGTGCGCTTTTCTTGTTCCATTTCGCTGCTAGTTCCCCCTACAAGGAAGGAGTCCAGATTGTACTACTGTGTGTTTATGGATCAGCCTGTGTGCTGCAGGCTGCATCGGGTTCACAGTGATGTCAGCCTACTTGTTACGTATCCTTGAAGGCAGTTTTGATCTATAGTTATGCTGCAGCATTGTCATTGGCAGTGCAGTATGCATAATGGGAATAATAATGGGCATGACAATGTGGACATTGTATGTATCTCTTATTTAAATAAAAACAATGAATATAGCAGTAAACGACTGCAGATTTTGGGTCAATGGTAAAACAACAGTGACAAATCTATGCCAGGTTGCCCAAAGGCACGCAAATGAGTCACATTTTCGTCATATTGTTTTCTACTACTATTTAGTCATTTAGTCAAAGCAACTTGACTGAATTCAGACACGTCATTATGGGGCAGGAGGTAGGTGTTAAGACATCTTGCTCAAGGACAGGTAGACAAGGGGGATTGAACCCAGTACCGTTTGACTTCAACACCCTTACAACTACACTAACATGCCTACTGTTCAACCAGGTTGTTGTGTTCTTTAGAATAGTCTAGTTACAAACAGCAGGATATATTTCTGGGATCTAAAGATGTAGCAGCATGCATTCACCTTACAATATTACTTGAACTTAAAATTGATGCATGCATTTAACTCTAGAGGTCTGGAAACCATCATGAAATTAGTAGTAGTATAACACACACACAGACTGAATTAGAGAGAGACAGAGACAGAGCGAGAGAGAGAGGGATATTGATAAAGCTCAGCATCTATCCTGGAAACAACAACAACAACAACAACAGCAGCAGCAAAAAACAGAGGATGTGACTTTCCTGTCAGTCACATAATCAGTGATTGCTCTTGGCGTAGTTATGGGGCAAAGTCCCATCTGGGAACACAACAATATGCCACATAGACATGTGAAAACACACGCACCCACGCATGCAAGACATGCAAACAAATACAGAAAATACAACAAATAAAAAGTAAGGAAAGATAGTCATGCATCGGTATAGCAGGAGGACTCGGCATTGGTCAGTTCAAGCAGAAGGCCTGACCACATGACGCTAAAGAGGCTTAATGGGCAGCGGATCAGCCGCCAGCTGTGATAATGGACTTTTGATTTTCAGACATCGTATTGGCTATCATTTTGACACTTTGTGGGAAAAATATGGATTACACTGGTAGTTAGCCTAACCGGAGAGCATGTGCCATCAGACTCGAAGAGGGAGGGGAGGATGTGTTGAGACGCATAGGGTTTGTTGAGGGATGCCCAAAACAAAGTCAGGGGAAAAGGATTGCGACTTTTGCTACTGCCAACCCAAAATAATATGAATATGCAACAACAAACCTTTATAAACTTGTGTTGACTGTTTAACACACTTACATTATTGTTAGAAAAAAGTACTCTTAGACAATTGTTATTGTTACGTTTATGTTTAATGTCATGACCAATACTTTGCTTAGATCGTTTCTAGATTTCCAAAAAATATATAATTCCAACTGTGCTTATTGAAGTGCAGTGGGTGGCTAGTAATCATAAATGTGCTGATGGAATTGTGCATCTGAGAAATTACTAATAATGTAATGACCAAGTAGGCCCGAAAAGACACAGAGCAAACACTTACTTTTTTCAAAGGTTTTCTAATGGTGAATTATTTTCCTCAAGAGGACATACTTTTTAAAACTGCAATTGAAAGTCAGATTTCCTTTGTCGGTTTGTGTCCCTGGGTCGATTTCCCCTGAGGCCAGAAGACTTTATTTCAGGGCTTTGTAAGCTTTATTGTTCAGCTGGTGCACACGCTTATCATACACCCGGGCCAGAGAGGTGGGGAGCTACACAGAAGTACCATCTCACAAATGCATCGGCAAAACTCTCAGCCGAAACATTTGCCAATGTTACCATTACCAATGTTACCATTGCCAAACGTTCCTACAGAGTGAGAGAGTGGTGGTGGACAGACTGCGGCCATCTTTGACACATTGGCTGTAAAATGAAATGGCGCCCCAGAAAGCACAGTTGGAGACACGTCTATTATAAACACATATTTAATATTATAAAATGTTATACTAGCCAGCCAGGGGGTTAGGGTTAGGTCTTCTCTGACAAGAATATTTTGTTCTTCAAAGCAACACTAACTTAAGGTAAAAGTCTGAAAATTGGCTTCAGCGGTTGCGCTGAGCTCTGGTGCCAGAACCTGACATGGTTACACCAAAGGAAGCTATTGATTTAACAAAGCACCCACACTCAAGGCCAATTTGATCTCTCGCTCTCTCTCTGTCTCCCTCTCTCTCCCCCGCCCTCCCATGTCACACTGATAGTCTTTCCGTTGAAATCAACAATTAAAGCATATACATGCAAAACATAGACAAGAATAAACAAGGCAAAAAAAGAGGTGTGTACGAACGATATGGTAAAAAACAAATTGAGATTATTTGGACAGATATTGCGATTGCGATTAGTGGGAATGATAATTTTTGCATCACAATTTTAATTTTCACTGAAACAACTATCATGACATGACATTTGTTGGGGTCTGTACCAAACAAACATGTTTTCTTACATCTGGAGAAAACAAACGTGTGGGCCAGGGCATCTCTGCAGCACTACAGTACTTCATTTATAATGGTGTTGCAGCTCCTGCAATTTGGATATTGCACTTGGCCATATTGCAATTGCGATAATATTTAAATTAATTGTTCAGCCCTAATATAAATATTCATAAACTATAAATATTAAGCACGAGTCAAACCTACTGAGTCTGGTAAGTTAAAGAGTGGATTAAAGACAGTCTTTTTTTTAAATATTGTTTTTTATTTGTATATGTAAGTCTATGAACCTCCTCCAAGAGTCAAATTTGATTTGTAAGAACTCTGCAGAAACCTGCCAGATGTGTCTCTGCAAACCCGTCACTTGCAAACAAGATGATAGACTTGTTTGGGCCCAAATTAGAAATGGCACAAATAGGAAATTGGAGGATTTCCATTCCATTCAGTAAATGTATCAGACATAAAGTGATTGTACACTCATGTCAGGCTTGCAGTGATGTGTCATGTCATTAATGAGCAGGGATTCTTTTTTAGATGCCTATTTGGCATCTTGCCACCTGTGGACATTGAGATTCGAACCTCAGACAGACTGGGAGGAGTCAAACAACAACCCCGTTGAGTGTTTTCTAACCAATTTATTATATATTTTGGGCCCATTTAAATGTTGACACATTTAGCATTAGTAAAAGTGGACTGCCAGACTTTGGCTGGTAATGAACTCAAGCAGAAGTTTTAATTGTTTTAACCGCGATCTACTCCTCGATAGACCAGAAGTTAATGTGGCTCCCGTCCTCTGAGACTTGACTAATTCATTATCCCTCTTTAAGGTTGGGAATCAAATGCTTAATTTGATCTCCTAAAGCAGATATAAAATACAATTAAAATTCATTATGTTAAGTCTAGTCAAAAGTCTGTTTTGTTTAAATGAGTCTGTGTACGTGGCTATATTATATATCCACAGCATTTTGGTTTCTTGTGGAAAATGGTTTCTTGTGTTAAGATTTACTACTCTTGTGAAATCTACCACACTTTTAAACAGCACTTATCGATATATGATGAAAATCCTGATGTGATTATATAGGGTTCATACGATAAGATTGTAACAGGTGTGCAAGGAACATAGAAGCCCATCACATCTTTTGTTCTAGGACAATTATTATTCAGATAAACATCCATACAAATATATGGCAACTTTAAATACCACTGGTATTAATTAGTCAACTGTTACCAATTGCTCAATTGATTTCACTTCTTTTGAAGTCACAGAGGAACTAAAGTTGTTTTTAAAACCTCTTAGCAACACAAAATCGGCCATTGCCAAGGAGCAATACTCAAATGAGATTTTCCAGTGTGAGATTTCTGTACTGTGTGGTGCCAGCCAATACCCAACACTGAGGCTTTCAGTAACGGCAGCCTTCCAGCAGAATCATAAATCCTGCCCACACCGCAGTACCCGCCAATTATCCAAGGTCACCACCAGCTTCCTTCTCGAGACTCATTGATCAGCTCTGGCCTAATTGAAATACAGCTAACCAGCACCCTGAACGGCTCTGTCACATCAAGCTGTTTGAATACAGTGAAGTGAACCATCACACTGCCGTAGGTTGCAACCCAAGGTCTCCAGAGCAGGTCAACAGCCAGCGGTTGCTGGGCCCTTTGCCACCTGGAGCCAACCCACCCAGTTAGCCTGAACTAAATGAACCAAGTGTCGGCATTTTAAACACTTTTGGGGAAACTCACAACCTTATTTTTCCGTTTCATTCAACTGCCTTTGCTGAGACTTATATTTCTTTACAGGTTTACTTCGCCCACATGGTAGGCTATTACATGCCATGATGCACTAGACAGACAAATAGTTCATATGGAAACTTTTGCCACAAAGAGCGCGTCGGTTTGGCCTATTTGACGACTGTATTTCTATGTTGTATTTCAGAGGTATGAACGTATATCTGTCGCAGTGCTTTGCCATTTTATTAAAAAACATTTTTAATCCCATGCCCCTGTGTTTCTATCCAAAAACATATTGAAAAGACAAGTCAATTTCCCAATAGCGGCCGATAACTTATCGGACCCCATATTCATTGTGCATCCCTAATTGGTATCAGTCTACAGAAATTCCAAGTTGGTGCATCTCTAGTTGGAATTAATTGTCATTCTGTGCTGGTCAATTATATTTGTATAGCCCTTAATCATAGTTACAATCACAAAGTACTTCACAGACCCACATTACATGACACCAACCCCAAGCCATTTAAGCCACTCAAATTCCTAAAGTAACAGAAGAGGGATCTCTCCTTTCAGGGAGTGCAATAGGCCTAGGTGTCGAGTGGGCAAGACAACTTGGTATTCATCTATTCATTATTTCTTTTAAATCTTAAAACAGGCTGCATTTAGACGGACTATAGGCTAGAACGGACTAGTAGGAAGGTAGAGCTATTCCCAAGCAAGCAGCGATGGTCTAAAACCCTTTGACACATAAGCCTTTGACAGATAGGCCTTTTCCACCCTGTGTGCCATCTGATGAGTTCATGAATCCTTCAATCGAAGCTCGACTTGGATTAAGATTAGAATTCCTCCCAAAGAAAAGTGTGTTGTAATGGACACAAATAATGAGCACATGTCTCAGCCCCTCTGGGCTCTCCTCTGTTCCACGATGGCTTTTCTCTGAGGATCCCTCCATTGATCCAGGAAAATCAGTCACATGGCATTGGGCAATTGTCATTCAGATTAAATGCTCAAATGCTATGCACTATGGTATTTAATCAATACATCTTCTACGCCTTGTTATTTTCTTACAAGTGTTTCTCATAAACAGGACTAAAAAGCAAGCAAAAAGCAAAATGCTCAGGAATGCAGACATTATAATGTAGCCTTTAACGGTTTACTCTAAAAGACTAGGACATCCGGTTGAACGGCCTTATAGATTCACATACATTCAATTCATCAAACGATGGGTGTTATATTTACTGTAGACCATATAGTTTCCAGCTGATTGAAGGCAAAATGGGGACATGCTCTATATTGTTAATTGCTGGCTATTAAGCCATCACCGCAGGCGTGATACAGAAACGCGCTTTCATCAATGAATACTCAACGTACTCAAAACCACAGAGTGCAGGGTAATACATTGTGAACAATTTGGCTGCTACAAACAAAAAGGTCTCCAAGCCCTTGGGTGGAAGCCTACCGCATCAAGCCACGACTGAGGGACACCGGTGCTTCACAGGACTCCTTTCACTGCTGATTGACTTCCCTTAAGGACAGTGTCTGCTCTACAATGCAGCCACCATCAAAAGTCTGCACGCAATCGTGTGTGTGCTTCGAAGAGTGCCAAAGCCATAGTCTGGTCTGATGATGTTATACAGGGACCCGACAGGGGTCTATAAGACACCATCAACACCGATCACTCGCAATTCTGTTTTTCCAATGCTGGGTCAATGTTGAGATCAAATTCATAGTAAGGAATGTGGTAGTATGTTACAGAAGCTTGACATACTCTCCACAAGCGATTTAAATACCCAAATCAATGGTGTCTAGTATTTTGTCCATTGTATCTCACTGAATACAAACCTGATCGTAAAGTGTCCATAATAGCATCACAACGTATCGTTATATTGAACTGTGGTGCCTTGGCCCTCATATAGTCAAGACACGTTATGAAGACAGATGTTATTAAAGCATTCATTTTAAAAGCACAACTCTTTCACACATCATGAGAGATTATTAGGCCAACGTGGAAAAGGGTAATTGTGGTGTTGAGTAACGATGCATGTCTAATAGGGACCTGTCCTTTCGTCTACCTGCTGTGCGGTACATCAGCTCTGGCACTCAGTACATTAAAACTGAAATTATATTCCAAGACAAATGGAAAAAATTAAATGGGTTTTAAAGATGGTCTGATGACAAAAGGAGCAACACTAAAATGCCCTTGCCTCTCAAGCTTCTGCATTGAGCTGCTTAATAAATCTAAAAATGATATATATATATATATATATATATATTCTTCTTCGTGAACCCAAGGTTTAGAGTGCACAGATCCACCACCAAACAATGAAACTACAGATAATAAAACACCAACAATTTGAAAGTACCCACAGTTCAGATGCCAAAGTGGACCAATCGCAATATAATACAATTCACAAAAATACATATCTGTAAGCAAGATGAAAAGGCCAAGAGCAGCCTAGGGGCATTCAACCTAATGGAAATAATCGATGCCAAGAACATGAAGATTTGTCCATCACACGGCCCCTTGCTTCCACTGTCCTTCATCCAGCCTCTATACTCCGTGAGACAGGCTCGTAGCTGGACGCCAGCCAGGTACATAACAAGACCATGACTGGGCAAATGCTTCTCCCTGGGCCGCTTCAACCCTCGAGAATGCAGAATCAAAGGCTGGGCGAAACAATCAGCAATGCGCTCTGACATCACATCGCACCTCGGGCGGACACCTCACACTGCGATTATAAGACCATCGGCGTAAACTCCGACCTAACAACAACAACGCTATACTATAACCACCAGCATACTGAAACAGCAACTATCCTCCACTCCTCTCCCATGTCAATTCTTCTGATGAAGTGCCTCTAGCTGTAGCGGTAGTGTGGGTGGCAGTCAGTGGCCACTCTTGACAGGGCACAGGAAGGACCAGGACCAGGAAGACCAGGAAGACCAGGAAGACCAGCGTATCTCCATCATAGCAAGGGAAAGCTGGAGCCATTGTGTATGTTTATTATACGCCATCATTAATTAGGACAGATGAGGAGATCACGAGCAGAATAAGATCACAGCTATGCAGCCTTGAGCCCTCATCCCTGGCTGGAATACTGGTGGCCCTCTTGCTGCTTCAGTGAGTACCTCTGCGCCAATGTGGTCCTGACGCATCTGCTGCATCATGTCCACACTAGGGTCTGATTCATCCACATGTTGACACCCGCGTGAGTGAGTGAGTGAGTGACTTAAATGGCAGCGTTTTGAATAATGGCTCTTTGTCAAGCTTCATTCCTTTTCACTTAATCCTGGTTGCAAGACGGGAAGTCTCAGGAAGTCAGGCCAAGAAACAAAAAGAGAATGACAATAACATTGGACACAACGTCTTACAGTAGAACTGGGAGTGGAATAGAAGCATAACATTAGTAAGCCTACAGTCACACAGAGACAGAGAGTGGGAAGGCAGCTTTCTTATCCATGGAGGTGGATATCCCTATTAAGCAAGGCTGACCACTGGATTTGACTACGTCTCAGAAATACAGAATGCAGTGCATCTGAGCCCTCAAAAACAGTGCTAAGAAAGGGTAGGGCTGGGGGGTTGTTTGCAAGACATTCACTCAATAGGAACTGAGGCACGGTGTATTTCTATTTTCTACAAACAAGCGGAGGCTGAGTACCTCATATGCGAGGCGCATACAAATGCCCTGAGATTTCAATCCAACGGAGTAGTTGCTTGCAGTTAAAATAGCCAGTGCAGTTTTGTTCCGTTTTATTCCTAAAACACGTTAATATCCCGAATGTCCTTGTCCTTCAACACCCTAAACCAAGACCAGGCCTACTCTTTTTGATTAAATAAAAGAAAAATACTTCAGTAGGACCACCACTTTGAAGGGGGTTTTATGCACATGCCTATAGCTAAACTCGCATATGTGTAATTATGTGGAGACCTTGCTGTAGCCTACACCACCCAGTGACACGCAAGACGGCCGTGTGGTTAAACTAACTCTTGAATATAGATCATGCAGCACGCAAACACGAATAGCCTACAAATTAGGCAACATGCGTTTAGGGGTTTGTGTTCCTCTGGCGTTGACCAATCAGAAAATAAGCATTTTAGAAGGCTACTAAAAAACAAAACAACCGCTCACTTCGTTTTCCAGACAAATAACAAATAAACACTTGACTAGCAGTCACTATCAGTAGCCTTCTCTCAATGGACACTTACCGTTGGAAAGGGTTAGGGTTAGGGTCACTTACCGTTGGAAAGGGACGCCAGACAGAACAGGAGAGTTCCTCTGCAATATCTTGCACCTGACATCGCAGACATCCCAGACGCACGTAATCCCACTGAGCAGTTATTTCTTCATATATAGCCTCCACACGACGCTATAAAACTGTTCTTTTTTTGGAGGGGGGGGGGTCCAAATGTCGATTGTAGGCTACATTCATACATGTATAAAGATATACATGTATATCTTCGGCGCGACGCTGCGTGTGCGCATAAAGGAGTGGATTGGTTGCCCTTATTATGTTGATAATAACGTTTCTATTTGGTCTCCCAACGTGTGTTCACTTAAGAGTCTCCAAACATCACGATGGTCGACTTGGCAAAAACTAAACTAAGGAGTTCCACAATCGGAGAAAGTTACAGGTATCCGGATTGAAATCCTCTGCCGCGCTGTACCTTGGCGAAGCGGTCTACCGGGGAGGAGAATCCCGGCGTGCCAAAAAAAGACGTTTTTAATGCGCTTCTCCGAAAATGAAGAAAACTCGTCGGATGGAAACGACGCGACGGCACGCGCCCGTATTAAACCAAGCTGCCTTACTCACAGAAAGAAGAAGAAGAAAAGAAAAGCTTGCGCCCAAATCGACCAGTCTCTCGACTATAGCCCCGGTAAGGGTCCAGTGGTGGGTTAGGCTCTACAGAAACAGTGGTGAGAATCCAAAGAGCATCGATGGTCCCCACTTAATAAATCGACTGATTTCTGACTAAGCCAGGTGTAATGATGCACATTCAAATCCACGTTGCTCAACAAGAAGTGTCCTGCTGTATCCCTTTGCGGTATTTTTCGATTATCGAATTGAATCTCCCAGAAATGTGCTCCAAACACACTGGCTTCTTTCCGTCTTTCGTGCGCTTTTAAATACTTCCACCGGCACAGTGTCGCGACAGCGACTCAATGAACAGCAGCACGCTGCTCCTGGCCATCGGAACTGGACTCCAAGAAGACATTTGACTCCCGCAGCTATAACCTATAGCCCAATTTCACCGGAGTGCTTTTTGGTTCAACACGAACTCGACAGATTCTCCAAATGCGGAGATGTTTCCACATTTCACCGCACGGCTTGAAGTGGGCACTGGGCATCGCGGTGGTTTGTCACGTGACCGCCCATTTACATACATACAATTAACCACTAAACTAATTGCAATATCGTTTAGCTGTGTGTGTGTGTGTGTGTGTGTGTGTGTGTGTGTGTGTGTGTGTGTGTGTGTGTGTGTGTGTGTGTGTGTGTTGACAATGAGACACAGTTTCTTTGGGGCTGTTTAACGAACATGATTCGTCATGAATCGAGTAAAGACTGGCAAAGTGAATTACTTGTATCCACCTAATGCAATATACAGGTAGATTACTTTCAACAAGTTAAAGTAAATTACTTTCAGTTGTGCAGCAATTAAAAATAAAAGTAGTAGTTCCTCCAATGCTAATTGTATGCGTTGATTGTTCTCAGCCTCGCTTGTAAGTTGATTTGGATAAAAGCCAAATGACTAAACGGAAATGAAAATGATATCATTATGAATGTACTCTTATGTATCACGAATAGGAAACCAGACAAACTTTCGATGAAAGCCACCGATGAGCTAATGCGTGTTTTTTTGAATTTCTCTGTCTCTCTTTGTGTGTTCAGATCACGCGGAGGAACTCAGATTCTACATTATTCACATGACGGAGGTAAGTCAACAATGGCCCCTTTGTGTCTG
>OMNO01065569.1:0-10607 GCA_900303215.1 Trachyrincus scabrus
TTCTAGTTCAGGTAATTTTGAATGGAGTAAATAGCTGCAGTAGAAAAGTTACATAGTGCAGGTTTAAAATACCTTTTAGTGACAGAGCAACACGCAACATTGTAATGCCGAGAACTAGGGCCATGCACAAGTATTAATGTTTTTCATTGAAATACATTTATATAGTCACCGTTTTTTATCCACCAAAGATGCATTAACAAGGTGAATGCAGACTCATAGATTTTCTGTGATGTATATTGGTGGGCCAAGGTCAGCATATTAAGCTGACAGTCAATGCCCCCCTTGAAGATCAGTTTGGTGAGCTTTTAGCAATACGTGATAATGTAACTACCTTACTTCACCTAGGCCTATATGTTCAATTCAAATAAGTCAATATTTTATGGTTGCATTTACTACTGGCACAGTGCTTTATGGAAACTTTTTTTCTAGAAAGTCTGAAGCAAGACGAAAGCCCAACACACAATTTGTGAATCTTCGAGTACAAAACAGACTTGAGTCCTATCTGAACTAAGTAGAAAATACAGCCCGCTGCTCCGTGTGCGTTGCTCCATTAAAACAATATTCTTTTTCGGGTCACACTACAAATATGAACAGACATAAATGGGCTTTAAAATTGCATTAAACAAAACGCTAATTAAAATATAGAATTAAAGTTGCTATTCAGTACCCGTCTAATTCAGATTGCATCCATTTACTTGTTCCCATGTCTCATGGATATGTAGCATATAGCTATATAAATATGTATTATGGTTTTGTTGCTGTGTTCTGTGCTGTTAATATGGGGGATGGGAATGTGCACCACAAGTGTGTGGGGTATCAGGATATGTTTAGATAAGATTCAAGGGTGCAATGTACAGTAAAGGTGTATTTTAGTGCAAGTCACAGCATCATTGACTTTAGAGCTACAGAGGGAATGCTAAGCACACTTATGGTTTGAACAGGTTTTTTTCTGTTGAATATGTGGCATCTTTAAATAAGAGAAAATACAAAACATATCACTATATATATTCATGTTGAACTCATTGCTCTTTGTAAAATATTTTATGTATTCAAATTCTACAATATATTATATATTATTCATTTTCATTTTGTGGTGAAGCACCTTTTAAAATGTACATAGTATTTGCAGTGGCAAGTATAAAACCTTGTTTTGACAGCTACAGTGCGATCTATTTGCAATAGTTTGCTACAGCTTAACTTTTAAGTGCTTATCACATCATTACCATTTTTGCAATAAAATATGTACAAAACGTACATAACAGTTTACAAATATTTCCCTGTCCTCCATACCATTGCTACACCCTCAACAACCTACAATAGGTACCAATAGCAGAAAAGTACACAGTGATTATTTCTACAACTCTTAAAAGGTTGTGCTTCAGTGTCAACTACGTAAAAATTCTCATGCTGAAGTAAGAGCTTTTCTTTTGTCACTAAAATAATATAGACAGCAATTGTGTTGGCTCAGACAATAACTACAACAAATCCCAGTCGTTATTGTTATCTTTTTTCTTTTACTTGGAGGATTTATTCTTTGAATGTTGGAGTTAAGGACGTTCCTTTGTAGAAAACATTCCGAGTGTTATCCGGGCTGTTGGCTCTCTCCGGGATCAAGATGATGTTGTTTGCTTTCCTGCGCAGTGTGGAGTCCCGACTGGAGGCCACCGAGGGAGCCTGTAGTGTGGAGTCCCGACTGGAGGCTACCGAGGGAGCCTCTGAGATGGACTCCCCACCGCCTCCTCCACCGCTGCCCCCACCTCCTGAGCTTCCAGAGCTGCCTCCGTCCCCCGGCGTCACCCGGATGGTGGAAAGGCAATGTGGATTCAGACGTTGCTCTCCCTGGCCCCCGGTGTTCTGGGTGTGTACCGTAACCACCGGTGGTGTGCTCATGGATGCGGTGGTGGTGACTCCGTGGTTGGCATGCTTCCTATCCATGGAGCCCTCCCGTGCAGACTCTGGGCTCTCTGAGTCTCTGTTGAGATCGTTGAGCTCAAAGGATTGCCTCAGGCACCCTACACCTCCACCCGCACCACCTCCAGCAGCACCTCCAGGGCCATGATCCAGTGAACGCCACTTCCATGACCCGTCCGTGGAGGGGGGTTGGATCACAGGCCTGTTGCTCTCGGGGTGGGCCTCTACTCTGATGATTGCCCCCGTGCTCCCCGAGATGCTCCCTGCGGTGCTCCCCAGTGAGCTGGGCCCGGTCATGCTGATCACATCCTGGTCGGGCAGAGCCCTGTAGTGTGCCGGGCCATGGCAGCTCCCCGTGGCACCCATGCTGCCCTCGTCTAAGCTCTTGGAGTGGGTCTGCAGCAGGCCTTGCTGCTTGGACATGGCGATTACCTGCATGATCCGTGGAGCCTGAACATTGTGCCCATTGCCATTCGTCCTACAGGCTGCAGACTTCTCTGCTGCCATTTGCCAATTAGCATGAGCTGTGCTGTTAACCGCTGCCATACCCTCTCCTCCTGCTCCCTCCCCCATGCCTGTCCTCGGTGATGAATTGTTGTAGTTTTCAAGGGCCTCTTCTGGTATGTGAACCAACTGCGAAGAACCCGGTCGTGACTGCATGGCGATCCTGGCCCCCCCGGTTATTCCGCTGCAGTTGCTGGGCAGTGTGGTGCTGGCGCCCGTGGCCAGCTTGGCCATGTACTGATGTACAGACGCGCTGCCGTCAAAGCTCCCGTTCAGCCCCATGGCCAAGGGCTCCGAGGCGGACCGCAGCTCCATGCTGCCGTGATGGTGGGGGTGCAGGGAGGACTGGCCGGAGGAGGAGTCTACGGAGGAGGAGAAGGAGTCGGGGACCTGCAGCGCACACTTACGGCCGTCGTTCTTGCTCTTCCACTGGGACAGCAGCAGCTTGGAGCGGCTGGAGTCCATGGAGGCGTGGTGGAGCGTGGCGGCGTGGCGCCGGGCCGCCTCCTCATACGCCGCGATGGCCTGGGGGGTGTGGACCCGCGGCAGGGTGTGGCTGAAAGTCATGTATGGATCCCTGCCCATGGTGCCACATGAGGACATCATGTCCGCTTCAGCACTCCGGCCTTCAGCGGCCCTCTGCTGCTGCTGGAGGCTGCGGTGGAGCAGGCCTTCTGAGTGGGAGATGGGGATGCCGGGCTCCCCGCTCATGCTGGCCTTCATCTGCAGGTGGTGCAGCACAGCCTCTTGGCTGATGTGAGGTAAGGAGCACGGGGGGCGGTGGACTGGGGGAAAGGGATGAGTGCTGCCTGTTTCCTCACTAGGCTGGAAGTTACCCACCGCATACAGTCCCTGGAGACGAGAGAGGAATCATCTTTTACTGCGTCCAACGTATGTTTGATTAAATATACATTATCATGTTTGAAAGGCCCACACTAATTGAATCAGCCTTTGCTTAACGAATTGTTAAGATGTTTTTTTACTGTAGGTCCAACTGGCAATGAACTATACCCTGTATTTCCATATTTAAAAAGATGCATAGAAAGGTGCATGAATAGGTACCAGGCCCCACCAGGTATACGGCTATGGCGCCACCCAACAGGAAACCAAGGTAGACGTCGATGGCATGATTCTTGTACTGGATGATCCGGGTCAAGCCACAGATGATGCCACAGATGATGAAGGAGAAGACCAGCAGCGGCTTAAGCAGCTTGGATGAGTCCGTCAGGGTGCTGTTGAAGTACATCTGTGGACACATAGCATCGTGGTTATAGACTTGCGGTTTCCTCATCGTCAATCCACACACAAAGAGAGAGATGTTGAATGTTGAGGCTAATTATTGGCTGCATTCCAGCCGGCGTGAGCCTGGCTCTTCTCATCACCGAGACGGTACATTTGTGTAGATTGATACAGCCAATAACTGTTCCGGGCAATGGTGGACTATTTAGTATGAGAAACTAGCATCAGTGCCTTCTGTTTGAGTCTGTGCAAGAAGAGGAATCATTATTAGGGCCTTTTAGTGCTTAAAATATATCTCATGGTTATCCCAGGACAGACTGTAGTAATACAAGTATCATGTATGATTCATTCTGTGTAATATAAGGTCTCCGTTACACTGTGATCCGATCTGACAGATCCGATCACAGACTTTTTGTCCAGATGCAACACTTGAATGTGAACTCTGTGGCCAAATATGTGATTGGATCTTGTGTTCTCCTTCATTTAAAAAAAATCCTGGTAAAATGCTGTGAATTGCAAAATGAGAAGTGTCACGAAAGGTGCGTCACAGATCGGAACAGATCAAACATGTTGCATTGTACAAGTGTACACAAGTGTAACCGATCAAATGAACAAATCACCCAAATCTGGAAGCGGTAGCTGATTTCCTACATCACCCACAGTGCATGGTTGTTGTGTCAATGTGACACAATGCATTGTGTTGTATGACTTTACAATATAAGTATGTATTGGCTTATACCACAGCATTGTTAAATACTTGATCCTGATTGGTCAATAACGTTCCAAGGGTGTGCATTATTTTTCAGTAACAGGACACCTACCTTTAACAGTTCTGAATCAATGAGCTACAAATCCAACATGAACAACAACGGTCAACTACAACTATCCACCAGATGTTTCCTTGACAACACAAAAACAATATGCTCACAGCGCCGCAGAAGAATATTTTCATTTCAGCTGATTAAGTTGATAAAAAAACAGTAACGTTAAAGATGAAAGTAACTAATATCTAATCATTGTTGGTAACTGGTATAAGCGAAATAAACCACTCTGGGGTGTCCCGTTAAATAATGTACTTCCGTGGTCGTACAGTATTTTCCAATAGTGGTTTATTCCTTACATGATCCATGTATTGCTTTGGCACCCTAGGCTGCGTAAAGAGGCCACTATCATCATTTGTGTGCTTTTTGGGGGGTGACGGCGGGAGAGGGGCTGTGGTACAGTCGTGCGGAGGGTCAGAACCATTACTCACCGAGACGTACACCGCTGCAAAGGATGCCAGAGTGGCGTGCTGTGACGGAAAGGATTTTCTGGAAGACGAGAGAGAACCAAAAATAGAATTGGAGTCTGCGTTGCATTATTGATGTTTAGGTGTCCTGTAATCAAATACTGTTACTTGATTCAAGATGATTAGGGGGATAGAGGGGACAACATCTTCATCAATTTACAACTATTACTTACCATAAGTCACAGAGTGGAAGTGAACCTGGAATCCATTTTGTATAGAGCTCTCTCCAAGTGACCTACTTATGCATGTATGTGTGTGCATATGTGCGTGGTTATGTATGCATGTTTGTGTGGAAGCGTGACTATATTGTGCATATTTTCGTGCATGTGATATATATGTTCATGTGCATGCACAGTATATGTGTGTGAGTATGTGAGTGTTTATGTGTCTATATGACAACACACATGTGCATAGCCTGGTGTGTAAAAGTCTGCTACACACTGTTTGGGGAAAGCACAGCTCTTAGAATTGTACATCTGGAGTCATGAAACTTTGATTACAGATGAGAATCTCACTGCAGCTTCTTGAGTGAAGCGGCCCATTACTGCTGCAGCCACATACATTTCATAAACAAGACATCATACAGAATGTTGCTTCTGACTAATATCTATAGGGTAGATCAATACTTAATCAAGCATGCAAATGCAACACACATAAAAAAAATATTACTTGCAATACGCAATGCCACATACCGTTATTGGAACATACCATGTCCAAATACTAAATGCGAGTAGAGAGTGCTACTACCGTGCGACTACCAGTGCTTCGATGCTACACCCGCGCGAGGGCCGGCCCCCGTGAGGACACTCCCAACCGAGCTATTTTCGCGCCCCCCTATTTCCACGTGGACCATGACAGCGCTAATTAAAGACGGGGTTACACAAGGAAAGGCCTACATTGTTAGGTGATAAGGTAGGATATAATAATAATGGCAACAATGAAATTAACCTTTTTAATTATATAATTATATGAAAGAACGAATAATAATGCATCACGCAGTTGAGAACTCTATAGGCCTACTGCGCGGATGGTGAACACACACATTTATTTTATTTTGTTTAATATTATAGCCTATCGTAAAATTGGATTGATTCTTGAGACATTTCATATATTTGGTTTGTTTCAGACAGACGGAACACACAATTATATCCGCGATGAAAAATTCAGTGTCCTACACTGTCCTTTTTCAACGAGATATTTTGTTTTGCAAGCGAATATCGTCAAACTAAAATCACCGCAGTGCGCTTTATCTAAACCTTCATTAACCTTTTTAATTAGATATGCCTATATAGTTATATAGTTATAGAAACGAATGAATAATAACAAATCAAGCGGTTGAGAACTCCATACTCTGCGTGCATGCGTCTCAGACACAAGAAGTTATTGTAGGCCTATATTGTACATATTCGTTTGAGAGACATTTAATATCTTTGGAATATGGCTACTTCATATAGGCCTTGTATATAATTGGCCTATATAGAGACAGAATACAGTTATATTTCACATGATTTCCTTCTGCGGACCATGTGTACACTGAATTACTGTCAAATCATAAAATAAGTCCATTCTAATTATTAGAATATAAAAAATGACCTGACCACCTTATATTAGATTTACTTATATTGGACTACCAATTAGAATGCAATTATTCACATGAAACCAATCAGTTTCCATGCGTGATGCTGTATAACATTCACAGATTCACGATTCACTTGCAAAACGAACGTGGCATTCCTTTTTTTCCCCCTCCAAGAACGTTCATTCTTCTTTTTTCCCACCTGCCCTGAAGGATGGCTGCTCGGTTGGTCCCGGAGCAGATGTCGGCCATGACGTAGGGGTTGTGCTCACAGGTGACGTCGAGCGACGTGTAGTTGGGCTTGCACACGGTCAGGAAGTAGGGCGCGGGGTAGCCGGTCATCAGCTGCAGCACGTCAGTGATGAGCGCCGTGGCACAGAGGCCAAACGCAAGGACCCCTGGGGAGAGCAGCGAGGAGGACAGCGGAGATCTCAGTGACCAGCGTGTTATTTAACGCGGTGGAACCCTGTTTGAAGTGGTCCACTTGTGCCTTATACTGCACTACTTAGGGTGTCACCATGTTGTAGTGTGTCCGAAATGTGACGACAAATCTTACAATAAATACCACAGGAGGTGATACAGTAAGTAGACATATTTAATAAAAAACAATGACTATTTAACAAGAAATAAATCAATAACTTTGAAGGGACAAAGTGAAACAGTCCATTTTTATAAACCAGATATAAATATTTGAGTCACTGTGTGACATGACTCCAACCACTTAATAAAATGTACTTTTATTTTGACCAGGTGCCTACAACTTTCTTCTCCCTAAACATCCGTCTGGAAGCTTTGTAAAACTAAATTAGCCATTTAGCCAATTTACGAGGACTCACGTGGCTACCTCTCTAGTTGCTGCTTGAGTTTAAAACGTTGCCGATGGAAAACCAGAAGTCCGACTGAATGCGCCACAGCAGGTCGGTCGGGCCTAATACAAAGTGAATGCTGGAACAGTTAGTCCCTGATATTCTAAGTATGCATCCTTGGATATAGCGTACGCTTTCCTGTAGGGTGGCGGGTGGTGCAGCAGGATGCAGCACCACATATAGGAACACATTTGCAGTGCTTGCTGGGACTTGTAGTGTGCGCATCGCGGGAGTTAGAGATGCGGACCAAAATTCATTGAAAACTCAAATGATTGCATAGAATTTGGCCGATGATGTGTATTTGATGTGTATATTATGCACTTTGTATCACATATATGGCAACATTCAGTTCCTACAATGCATTATATCCTCGTAAAGGTGAAAGGAAATTTGTGTTATGGGTAAATGAACGTCTTTCGGCAGACAAACGGGACCAGCCAGAGAAGTAGTGAAACCAATAACAAGCCCGTTATACCTGCCTCTCTGTTTTAACTGCAGGCCAGAAACTGAAATGTCACAGCCAGTTCCAGACAGTTGCCTGTCTCTTTTTTCAAACCTTGAACTCATCCCCCATCTGTGTACAACTCCCCTCCCACCCCCATATCACCGCCTCTCGCCTCCATCTCTGTCATCGCCTGTGTGGTGAATGTCTGTTCGGTGCTCTTGAGCCATTCTGTCCATTATCCGAGGTGGTGCCGGTACTTCCCACCAGCTCCTAGTTTATCTTGTTCCTTCTGCCCTGCATCAGCCTGCTGTTTTTTTCTTTTCCTTTTTCTAAGAAACATCCTCTGTATGATACGACAAACTGGTACGTTCAGAGAGAACCTGCAGAAGTACGGCGGTGCATTGATGGAAAAATACAAATAGACCCAGTAATTTGTTATATCGAGATATTCTTCTCAGTATATCAAGATCTTTTTCTTGTTATATCGAGATATTTTTCTCATTATATGGAGATCTTTTTCTTGTTATATTGAGATATTTTTCTCGTTTTAATCAGATCATTTTACATAAGAAGGTTTCACTCGTAGATCTGAAGACACCGTATTTCTGGTCGCGCATGTGCAGCTGGCTCTCCAGAATCAGACACCGGTTATGTTATTGCTTCATTGTGTGCTTGTGGTTACATGATTAAATATGATAACACTAATCGTCAGCATCATTAAACAGAGACGACTGGCACATACAAATGAAGAAGGACTTCTAGTCCTAGTCTAGTTCTAGTGCCATATGCTTGTTCGCAGCATAGACTGTAGGGCCTATAGGTTTGCAATAAACTTTCCAGTCTCTTCACTCTGTCTGCAGCCAGTGTAGTTGTGTGTATGTGTGTGTGTGTGTGTGTGTGTGTGTGTGTGGACCTCGCAACAAACAGCGGAGGCGGGTGCTATGTGAGAGAAAGTGCCGTGGAACACAGTGAGTCCAAAAAATAGGGTGTTTCGGCCATAGACTGTATAAAATAGTATTGCTATGTAGGACTACGCTGTAGGCTAAATATGTGTTGTGACTGACTGTCATTAGCTGGAAAGATGTCGTTATAATGATAAAAAAGATAATCTCATTATAACAAGAAAAGATCTCATTGTAACAAGAAAATATCTCATAATGAGAAAAGATCACAAAAAGATTATTAGAATTTGTGTGGGAACTATGAAAAAAAGGTGGTATTTTGTCACCATTTTGTGTGAATGTATGTGTTCCACCACTACATGGTTGTATGTGTAAGCCTGTTTGTTGAGCATGTATTGTGTAATTCTACCATTTTTACCATCTCATCAGACGCTTCCTACATTGCTTATTTTTTGTGCTTTGGATACAACACATGCATTTGAAGACTGTGGTTAAAGAACAGACACAGAACAGATATAGCATCAGATCTATGTTAAAGACGGTCTTTACATGGCAACTAGCAACTGCTGTGGCATGTTGCCATGGCAACAGCACAACGACCATAAATGCCCAGCCCCAGCCCGTAGTGTGTGTGCATTAAGTGGACGACACGGCATAATCCAACCTTTCAGGTGATCGCGAGTTTACATATAAAGAAAGCTCTATATAGAGTATACGTTGCATTAGTCAGTGATCTCCTAATTTTTTCATCCACCAAAAGTAACACAATTTTTAAACTATTGACAAATAATGTAAAATAAAGATTTAGTCATCAGGGAAAATAGTTAACTGTGATTCTTACTTTTAATAGCAATTAAAAAAGCCCAGTTGTTTTGAGAACTGTGTGACTTTTAACCTTTCTGTTCAGAGATGCTCGATACAAACATAACATGCTAATGAGCTCAAACAAGTAAATCTGTGTTGATAATTAGTAGGATAAAAAGAATGGCAATTAGGCACGCAGCGAAGCTACAAAGGCCTGTGGTGACACGTCCACAATGGAAGCTGCGCTCGCAACGCATTAGTGCTCTTAGTAACAATGGAAAACTACTAGGAGAATGAATAGCAAACAGCTTCAAACAGTGTGTGTGTGTTGATCTGTTGTGCTTCATTATTTAAAGCTATACAATGTAAGCTACATTTCTTTCTATGAAATTGAGCCCAAGTGGGATGACTGTAAACCATGTCAACAAAGTGACATGTAAATAATAAAAACAAATTCACTTTTCTTCAGGTTCAAGGCAGCAAGATCATTTTTTAATTTTCCATCTAACTCTGAAGTGAAAATAATATTTTTTACACAACTCAATCAAGATCAAGATTAAAATCAAGATTTCATGCGACGAGAAAGCTGATTTCATTATCATTCCATGTAAAGGGCTTTGATTCACTGGTGTTCACTCAAACACCACGTCTCGTGCACACACACACGTCATGGACTCTACTCAATGACCTACAAAACTAAATGAAACTATAACCCGCTCTTCAACAATGACCACATATGCTGTATAACCCCACCCTTTCCTAAACACACAGACACACAAAAACACATTCAATTTCTATTTTGGTCGTACATGTGCATTTGAAAGAGGGTCATTAGGCAGCGGTCACAGGTGCTGTGAAGCTGACACTCTCTCTTCCCAGGAAGTAATGAAAAGTAACACTTGTCATCTATAATCTGCTGTGTGTGTGTGTGTGTGTGTGTGTGTGTGTGTGTGTGTGTGTGTGTGTGTGTTGGCTGTATGCACATGTGCATGTGCGTTGGAGAATAAAAAGTAGTGATGTAATTTTGGAAGGCATAATTAACAAGGCTGGGCAATGCTGAATAAGCCCATAG
>OMNO01065577.1:0-15585 GCA_900303215.1 Trachyrincus scabrus
GGAGATGCAGGTGAGAGATCAGCTTCAGCGTCCATCCTCTTGGCTCAGGGCTCTGATCCATGTCTACGGCCACATGTTACCAGGCTACTCTTGGTATGTTTGTGCTTCCTCTTCACAGGGTTTGGCAGAGTGTTGTAAAGGGACAGGGAGGATTTTTTTATTTCTTTTTTTTGACAAAGATTAGACGTGAATGGAAGTTTGGATCGCAGCCCTCTCTCAAAATAATTCTGATTTAAATAAATAGCCACTTGATATCAAATATTAACATCCTGGTGTGACTCTATCCTGCACATTTAATTACAAAGTCTGGTAGGAACAGTAATAAGAAGAACCATTATTCTGATGTGTACCTGCCCAGCCAGCTCAAGGCGCTTGTTGCCATAGTAATCCCTGTCATCCACCTTGTTTTCCCCTTGAGCCAGAATGACCCTGCGCACCATCACCGCCAGGTACACACACTTGGCCCGGAAGTTAAACTCTTTTACCTTGAGGATCATTCAAAACAAGAGTGGAAATGTTAACAAGTTTTACAACAAGTATGAAAAAAATAAGATACAAATAATAATATAATACAATATGCTTTAATATTAAAGAAATACTTTCAACACTAGTTCAAAAGCCTAATACACAGGAATATAATTAATATGTATGCATGCAAATTAATTTTCACATGCAAAGGTGCTAACAAGGCACAAAGTGTGATGGATGCTAAATGCAAGACGAAGATGAGGAAGACTCACTGGTACATGTGTAAGGATGAGGGAGGCCAACAGCTCCCGAGCCTCCTCCATCTTGGTTTTCTTGGGCCCGCCCCAAATCCGTTGTCGCCTCACCTTGTTGCCCAGGTATTTGAGTGCCTGGGGAACAAGGTTGTGGACGAATGAGTCGACTCGAAATGATGATTCGACTATTCCAATTCTAGGGTACAGCCTACACAGCACTTCCCCCTCCACTTCACTTTCTTTGGTTGGAAACCCCGCAGACAGCGAATAATAAGTGTGACCTTTTCACCCATCAGATGAGACATCATGTAAAAGATACACAACAATTTTCATACTACAGAATGCTGGATTAAAAAATGTTATGCACTGATGTTTATGTTCAAAGAATAACACACATAACAGAAAGTATCCTGCACACACACGAATACACCTGAATCAGCGCTATTCTCAATGTAGAAATGTAGGTCAAAGGTTAAGCAGGCTGAGGACTTTCACCAAGACCACCCACCCTGCCCTCTGTGTGCTATATTCAAATACAATAACTCAGCATCTTTAAAACATAGAAGAAGTACAATGCATTCATTGGACTTCATATCGTTTTTAGCTCCTTGAGCGGGTCACACACCAGACAAGCCCCGGAGCGCCTTCGGTCTTGTTCTGTGTTTCATATAATGGGTGGCAATGGATGTCGCTGTGTGGTGAGGCGAGGTTTTGAGCACAGCTGGAATCACGGTGCTGCCAGTGTGAGTGCTCTGAAAATAATGGTTTTCTAATTTATTGAAAGTAGCATGTCGACGGACGGCGCGTCCAGTGTGTGACGCCCTTGAGTTTAAAGTGGGTGTAAAGTAATGTCCACTCTCACATCCAAACTGTAGTGCCGGCAGGTCAGAGTACGATAGCGTGTGCACCCACCCGTGCGAGGGCTAAAACGTGCGAGAGTGATACTACCGTGCGACTACCAGCGCTTCGATGGTACACGCGAGGGCCGACCCCACGAGGACACCCCCAACCCAACTCCATGTCGGACCATGACAGCGCTAATTAAACACTAGGAAATGCCAATATTGTTTGAAAATAAGGTAGGATATAATAATAATGGCAACACTGACATTAACCTTTTTAATTCTATAATTATATGAAAGAACGAATAATAACGAATCTCGCAGTTGAGAACTCTACTCTGCGCGTATATGGCGATATATGTCTGACACAAGAACACACACAACTAGTTAGTTTTATATTATAAAATTTGACAGACATATTCGTTTGAGGGCCAAGTCAACACTGGTATTATAATTATACTAACAAACGAATAATAACGAATCAAGCAGTTGAGAACTATGCACGTATGGCGACACACACACTTATTGTATTTAGCTTTATATTATAGCCTTTTGTAAAATGTGATTGATTTGTTTAAGAGACATTTAATATATTTGGTTTGTTTCAGACAGATGGAACACACAATTATATCTGCGATGAAGAATTCAGTGTCCTTCTCTGTCCTTTTTCAATAAGCTATTTTGTTTTGCAAGCAAATATCGTCAAACTAAAATAACAGCGGTGCACTATCTAAACCTTCATTAACCTTTTTAACTAGGCCTATATAGTTATAGGAACGAACAAATAATAATGAATCAAGCTGATGAGAACTCCATACTCTGCGTGCATGGTGATGCATCTCACAAGAACACAGTGTATTTAGTATTAGGTCTAGGCTATAGGCCTATATTGTACAATTTGAGGCTATACTTAATATATTGTATAGAATATATACAGACAGAGTACCCAGTTATATTTCACATTGGTGCCATCATGACTGATTTCCTTCGCTTCTTCTATCTGGCGAAGCTGGTTTGGATGGATATTTAATATATTTGGTATAGGCCTACTTAATATAATATGCCTACATATAGACAGAACATACATTTCACATTGGTGCTATCATGACTGATTTCCTTCTGCGGACCGCAGGCTTCGCCGTCGCCTTCTTGGGCGGGCGTTTAATCTTGCGTCTTTTTTATCTTGCGCGGGTGGGGGCTCGCTACTGTTTCTCGCACGCCGGGGGTGTATCCGTACGATAGTACATGTAACCTGGGGTGTATCCGTACAATAGTACATGTAACACCTGCACTACGCCACATATTGTATATTTTCATTGAATTAGCGGCTCTAGCCCTGAAAAATACATTGACCTCAATATTCCCAAACTGTCACTTTTTTGGGTGATATTTGTGACAAAGCTTTCCTTATCCAACACCACAACGAACACTGTGACTAAATGACATGATGCCGTGTGAGATTAGCCTGATAATAAAAAAATGTAAGTCCCGCCTACAAGACGCTGATTGGCTAGGTGAAAATTCACGCAGAGCCGAGCACCACTCACGCAACCGACACCAGACCCTGAATCACAGAACATGTTGGTGGGCGGGGATTCAGGGGCTGCAACCAGGCGTGTGTGAGGTACCTGAGTCTGGGTGAAGATCTGGGCTTTCTGACATTCCTCCAGGCTGGGGGAGAAGTTGGCTACGACGTGTTCCTCCGTGCCAATCATCTGAACGATCTCCTGGTCACTCTCCACACCCATGGCCTTTTTTAGGAACAGATAAGGAACATAAACATGGAGCAGAAAACGAAATATAAAGACTACGTTTTACAATAAAAAAAATTCTGAAAAGGTATTATTTATGACTATACAGATGATACATAAGTTCAGGAAGTTCTGGCTTGCGCCACAAATGGGTACATTGGCAGGTGAGGTGGGTTTGGGGAACATAATGTGAGAGGCAGAGGTAAGTTAAGTTGTTACATCTCTGACATTTGCTTATGGAAATGTGGCACGGTGAAAACAGATTCAACAGTGTTACACTGTTTCCCCCCCCTTCCAAAGCACACAGGTCTAGGAAGTAGGAACACAACATAGGAACGTAATGATTAGAATTTTCCAGAAGCTGAAACTAAACACTAAACATGGTTTTACTTTTTGGAATTGATGGCCAAATTGTAAGGAGAAAGTATTTTAGTTATAAAATAGTACATTAATAAAAGAAGGTTCTTTTTTTAAATAACTAACAAATATTTACAGACAAATGCCATCTTTCTCATCATGTTATGGTCTCACAGTACCCCCTACTGGACACAGCGAGGTATTGTTCTTCGGCTGTCTCTTGGACAATGGGACAATGTTTTCTTTTACCTTGAATATAATGGCAATGGGAGCATCCTCCGAGAGGGTGTTGTGTCTCAGGTAGAATCGGCCTTTCTTGACAATCATATTAGTCCTACTCTTCTTTTCATGGGTGGAGCTGAAAGAGAAAGCAGAGTTTATCAGACAATTAAAATGAGCAGATTTAGTAAACAACTTCCATAATTACTAATAATTACTAAATTGAATGAATATGCATTAGGCTGGGTTCAGACGCAGTACCTAGTGACGGAGGCCCCGACGGCACCTTTCCGGTCCTGCTCCACGATGATGCGGTTCTTGGACAGCTGTTCTTGGATAAGAATCACCTTCTCCTGCCCTTTCACTATGAAGTAACCACCTGAAACAAAAACAAAAAACATTTGGCAGGACTCTCTGGAAACTTTATTTCATTCCTTTTCAGTTTTAGTTATTGCCGTCATATTGGGGAACCATTTTATATCTTTGTAGTAGACAATGAATGGGGAGACACTACCGATGGAGGAGGTTACTGTACCTGGATCTAAAGGGCACTCATTGAGTTTGGAAACTTCCATGGGAGTTTTCCCTGTGAGCACACAGTTGGAGCTGCGCAGCATTATGGGCATTCTGAGAGCGGGAAATGAAACGGAACAAATATGGAACAAGTTATAGAGAGAAGACAAGCATGGCAATAATACAGATACAATTAATAATAAGACAGGAGCGAATGGAAGGCCCAAATGACCGAACAATTTGGATTATGGTGTGATATTCAAAATGTGTACACAAAAGCAGGACTGTAGGACAACAGGTAATTAGTCAGCCACGTTAGTAAAGAGATTACTTTATGATGGGTAAGCAGGACTTGGATACCTTCCAATGGGCAGGGCGTTGCGGATGATTCTCTGGCTGCCTCGGGTATACTCTATGTCCACCGTGATGGGGGCCGAGTAGGTCATGTCTCGAAGACGACACTGGTCCAAAATCACAGCACAGTTAATGAACACTACAGGAGTATTGCCATAATACTTGCCATTCACTGTTTAGTAGTTAGTACATTTAGCAGATGCTTTTATCCAAAGCGGCATACAGTGATTTGTTTTTATTATTAGATGTTATCAATGAGCAGGTAGACTGCTGACATTGGGGGTTGGGTGTTGGGACCTAGAACCTTTCGGCTGGGAGTCAAACACCTTAACCACTCGAATCTAGTGGTTAGGGTGCAGGATGGGCGCAGGTAGTCTAGTGACTAGACCATCCTGCCCCCCAGTATTAGAGTATGATATCATAATATGAACACTGACTAAATATAGTACATAACCCATCAAATCAAATCCAAAACGAACCTCATGAGGAGAAACAGGCCTGGTTACATTGAAACTCTCCTCGACATCTGGCATGCCTACATATATATTGAGGTACCTGGAAGTCAAGAGTTTTCATTACTTCTCAAGTTCGTAGTTCAAACTGTATGTTCAAAACAACATCTAGTGTTAAAAACCAAAACCTAAGGTGGTTTGGCACGACTTACTTGAGGTACCACATGGGATCAGCATCGCTTGTGATCTTCTCGTTTGCTTTCATGATTTTCTTGATCTATAAAATAACCATATTTGCTTTATATTTATATATTCAAGCACTGTTAAATATACACACATAATAATATCATTTGAGTGTTACCTCTACGTTGATGAAATAGTTGAATGAGTCGATATGCTGCTTTACCAGTCCTTTGACCTGGCAAATGCAGACATGCAAGATATTATGTTTAGGTTATAAAAACCGTCACACCGTGATACTAATAGAAAATAGATGCAATAAATGCCTTGGACAAGACCTTACCTTTAAGAAAGCTGGTAGCAATTTCCATTTTTCCTGTAAATTAACAAATTAATTTATTGCAGCACCATCTCAAACTGTTTTTTTTAAATCACTCCTTACTCAGTAGTACTGCTATAATCAATGTTATCCGCTGTACATCAGTAGAATAGGGTACAGACGATTCAAGTAGATTTTCATAACGGCAATTCAAATATATAACCAAAGCAATATAGAAAGGTTACGACATGTGCTTTTCTTGATGTTCATGATGACTGAGTCTCCTGCTGCTGCGGGGTGGACGGGGTAAGCATGTCGTGAAGCCTCCTTAACGTACCTCGATTGTGTTGACAGGAGCTGCGATCTGTTGGGGTGTCATGTCCCCAAAGTCCTCACCAAGTAGGTCCATGGTGACTTCAACTATTTAAGTTCAACTGCAAGAAATATTTTAACGCAACATTTCACACATGCATTCATAAATCGGAAGCAACTACTTCTTCTTCTTTGTGTTTAATGACATGTCATTACTAAGGAAAGGTGCATAGCGCCACCTGCTGCACCAGTGTTCAAAAAAATAACATCAACATTTTAAGATCCTATCTTTTCTTGCTTTTTCATATTGTATTAGAAACGATGATAGATTTCACCTTATTTTATCATAATATAGTATAATATCAAAGTATATAATTGTTGACCTTTTATGCACCAATATATGGAATTAAAAACGATTGCATATGAAAATGTACATGTCAAATAAATGGGACTGTGAAAAATGTAGACAAAAGAATATAGTTTTATTAAATGAATAAAATGTATAAAATAGGCATAGTAGCCATTTAAAAAAAATACACAGGTACGTTCATAATACTTTGTATATGTAATTAAATGATAAATGCCTCGGGACTGCACTGGAATAAAACAAAAACAATATATAGTGCATCTCCTGAAATAGTGTAGACTACAGCACTACTTGTCTTACCAACTACCTGAAGCTAAGCCAGTGACACCACCACCACTCATCAACCTGCCACCTCCTACAGCAGCCACATTAGTGCGGTTGGGACCTTGGCAAATGCCTGCTGTTGCTACTGAGCAGCCTGGGGTACGCTGTCCCCAGCGAGCGGCCGTGCCTGATGACCACCAGCTCCATCTGGCACTGGTCGATGTTGACCAGCACGGCGGTGCTCCTCTCTGTGTTCATCAGGAAGACGACGGTGAACAGAGCCATCTCAAACTCTGGGCTGGCCCCCACGAAGGCACTGCCCACAGGCTTCACTAGACCATGCCAGCTGAACTGCAAGTTCAGCACGTGGTCGTCCTGGTCAGGCTGGGGAGGGAGAAAATAAGAGAGAGTGATTCCTACTACTGCACACCACTTATTATTATTATGCAGTGCACCCCCCCTTTATGCATCATAGTGACTGATGATGCTGTTACTACCTTCCAAGACTCATTGCCACAGTGTATAACTGGACTGAGACTCTAGTTTTATTACTGGAGATACATTTGTGAAAATACTGTATATTACGTTTGTTTTTTTCTGTATTTATCCAATTTAATTCTTATCAAGCTTTTCTCCACATGTACTACACACATTTAAATGATACGATCTATGACTGTTTTCTACCTTACTAAATTAATTGAAAGGTATAGAATCAAGATCAACACAAGCGTCTCCAAGCCTTACTATGTCCTGTTCCCGGGCCTTGTATCCCTTGTAGTCCAGATGGCCATGCTTCTCCTGCAGGTAGAACTGCAGCCAGTTGTGGAAACCAATGATCTCTGCTCCAGACTTGGTTTCTCCAACAAACACATGCTCAAACCCAGAGGAGTCCATGCTGTTCAAGGTAGGAGTTAGAAGTTGGAGTTAGAAGTGGTTCCAAGTCAGTCAGAAGGCAACATAGAGAGCTTTTAAATAAACACAGCTGCATTAGCAGCATAACATATGAAGTCTTATTTAGTCTAAATATTAAAGGTTGTAATGCAACGTTGGATATCATTTGATGTCTTACCCTGCATTTCTCTGTCTGTGATAAAGGCTGAACCATATGAGGTAGAGCTGGCTTTTAAACTGCCTAACGTCAGAGCTAGACTTGCCTTTCCCAACAAGGTATCTCTGGGCACGCTGTGGGGAAGTTTACACACATTAGGCAAGTTTATTTCTATAGCACCCTTCAGCACACAGAGGCCACTGCTTTGCATAGGCAGGAATCACATTTAGAAAAAATGTAAAGGATAATCCTTGAATCATATAAAACAAATACATGCATTCAAAATCTGAGAAAAACAAATCAGAATAATTTGTCAAATAAAATTATTAAAAAAAACTGTGTAGGGAATCGCTATAGATTAATTGTATGAATTCATATAAATGAAACACAGCAGCATATTCATTGTTGAATAAATCCATAGTTGATGAGCACAGTAAACTATGTTTATGTAATGTCTGTGAGTGTGTACTGTAGTACGCTCACTGATTCATTCTCAATGCGGAGACCAAACCCAAACCAAGAACACATTCCAGCTCTGCACATGCACACAGCTGTTTTAGATATAGAACCCTGCTTCTCTCTGCACAGTATTATACCACTAAGAGGGGGACACAGGAAGAAGCAACAATGCTGCCACTAGTGTAATACAGAGTAACCGAGGGAAACTTTCACTTTGAAACTCAGTAGTAGTCCCATTATCATACAATATTATGGTAAGACGTATTCACCTAGGGCCAAGCTACATGTATGTACTGGTCTGATGCGCATTAGTCTGTGACGTGATGGGACTCGTAGGACTGGTGTTGAAGTGTTGTTTACCTTCATGACTGCCGTCTCCATGACGGCGTCGAGGAAAAGATTGTTCTCCCGGACCTCCTCTGGTGAAACACGCTCAGCCACGCCTGTAGACATCTCATAGTTGTCCAGAAGTTTGACAAAACCTGGAATAGAAAATGGCTGGCACTGTTTTTTTTCTTTCATTTCAGTAATATTTTACATTAGCATGTCTACTCATATTGTGTATAGAGATTTTCTGTATTTCATTTTTTGAGTTGTTGCTTTATTTAAATTGTGTGTTTCTACTGTCCTGTACTTTCTGCTGGGATTATACAGTTCCATCTTATCGTATTTTATCTTTTTTCCCGTTGATACAAAAGTAAATGAGAATTTGCCAACAAACTACAGCAGAGACACTTACGGGAAAAAGTTGGTATTAAACTCAGCTTGGTCTCATTGACGTTGGAGAAGAGAGGCTGCGAGGCCCGGTCACGGACCACGTGACTTCCTTGATTGACAAAGCCAGCTTTACCCTGCACAATGCAAACACAACTAACAGTATCATGCAGCTGTATACTTGAAACTGTTTTATGTTTACCTTTGATATTTTACATTTTCTAATTATAGGCTAGGCCTATATATTTTTTTTTCTCTATAGTTTCACTTGAAACTTATGTTCATTTTGCACTAAAGTTCTTCATAAAATGAGAAAATACTTTTCATTTGTCATTTTTCCTTTAACAAACAAAATAAAAATAAAAGACAAACCTGAACTAAGATAGAGTAATCTACTCCGGGCTGCATGCGGTTTATGTCCAGAGTCCAAAACTCATTGAAAAGATTGGACAGCTCCTGGTTGACAGTCAGTCTATCAAAGAAACATGTTTGATTAAACAATGTTTATCAAACACACGAGAACCAAATATGTTTGTACATTTCCAAAGATTGAAATACCTTGAAGCATCCAACTCACTGACCAACACAGCAAGCAGTATGAGACCTCTGTGGAACCTGTTTATAAACATAAGCATAAATATATAAACATATACTTCTGCTACTAAGTTTGCATGGCATAAAGATTGAGCTAAATCCGTTTAAGAACGTGTAAATTACATTTGATAAAAAGTTGACACACCTTGAAGCAGCCATCGTCCTCTCCTTCGATAAACAGCTCACTACTCTCACAACGGCGCATGCGCGACATTACAAACGTTAGAAAGAAAGACAAGAATGTACATTATAAATAAGATGAATAAGAGTAAGCAATACGATTATTAATTGTTACTTGAGGGTGGATTAAAAACATGAATTTAGAATGCGTTATCAGTTAATTTGTTGAGTCAGTTTGTCCAAAGGTTTCTCTGTATGGATATCCCGCATATCCCTTGGCTGGCAGTGGTCCGAATTCATAGTTCTGAACCATGTCCGCCCAGGGCCGTCCTGTCCAATCGATATATCGGAGAAATCAGTTCCTCATGGACTCCCCGTTTCCATGTATGTTCTATTTATCACATACCTCCTCTATAGGCCTACCTGTATGTCGGTACTTTCTTTCTTTTTTGCATCTACATTTCTACTACCCTTCTTGTGTCCAGATATATTTTTTGTATTTTTTTGTAGTTTGATTATTATTTATTTAACCTTTTTTAGTTCTTACTACCGTCCTGTACTTTATGCTGTGACACCCTAATTTCGCATTTGGGAAATATATTGATATTGTATACTATCATCAACACATGTATGCATATTTGCTCAGGAATGTGCAACATTTTGACCCACGGGCGGTTCTATGGAGCTCTTGGTGGGCCAGTTCACCAGTTCATCCCCAGCCTGACTGCAATTAAACACATACAATAATACAAAACATTGACACTCAGTGGAAAAACTTTGTACAACTACAAGATAGGCTGCTCCAAAAAAAACAACTTTATTGACATCAGAAGTGGAAACCAATAGGAGTACACAGTGGACTGATTCAACATACCCATTAGGCTTTGTACCATTATATGTGTTGGTGCAAATGCATGCAAAGAGACTATTATTTGAAGTTGAAGAATGATAAAGTAAGGCAATGATAATATGGTACAAGACATTATATGTTTATTAAAATAGGATTATGCAAATTCGGTATAAACTCCCCCCCCCCCCCAAAAAAAAAACAAAAAAAACAAAAACAAAACCAAAACCATAGCAGCCGTTTTGAAGTTAACTTACAGTCTATTCTTAAAAAAAAAATCCATATTCCATATTCATATTGTAAAAAGGATATTCTTTTCATAACAAGGACATATATTAAATATTTTATTCTGCTGTCTGAGCCATCAATGGAATAAGGAATACTAACATATCCATTAAAAGGAGTTTATAAAAAATGTCTCCAGTAACCAGCTGGAACACCAGAAGAGCAGTGGTGTCACCCTAAAATACTTCCCCCCCTCATAGTGGCTACTGGATATGAGGCTGACTTTGTGAAAACATTTGTGTAATACTTCTGGCTCATGTGAGACTGTAGCGCCGGTAGGAGAGGTGGTTGGTACTGTCCTTGCGCTGGGGGGAGGGGGGGGACAGTCCTGCTTCACGCGTTGGATTCCTCGTCTGTTACGCTGGGGTTAGGCGAGTGAGACGTCTCTTTGAAGAACTCGTCGTCTTTCAGCATGCTCTGGAAGTGGTGATGCAAGGGGGGGGGGGGGTTAGACCACCAATTACTCCTCACATACAAGCGTCTGGCCATCACCAAACCAACGTTATGTTATGTAGGGAAGCACAATAGGGCACATTTATATCAACATTGCACTGTGGATGACACAATGGCAATGTGATTCAGAGCAAAATAAGCAAATGTACTACAGCAAAGACTATAGTAAATTAGTCACACACTAGTAGACCATAAGCTTGGAGGTAAAATATCAATAGTAGGACATTCAGGGGAAGATATGGAACAGGTTGCATCATTCAACTCTATGCGTCTCAAAACCCCCCTTTTATGACAAATGACAAGTAGTGGAAATTGAAATGACATGATGACCATAAATAATTATTAATGGAGAAATCTTGGAGTGTCATGATTGGATTAGCCAGCCGTACCGTTAGGTTCTGGATACCCTCAGAGAAAGCTCCGATCTGTCTCACTGTTCCCTCAGAGTCCTCCATCTGCAAAAACACAAACACTTTGCTTCAAACACTATTCAATAGGAGTAGAGCACAAAACTGGTTGCTTCTGGACTTCAAACAGTATGTGATGCAAACAATATTAACGATTAACTGATATTTAAAGGGAACAGTCACACTCTGCTATTTTCTAATATAAGAGTACTGCTTCATACGCATGTTGTGAAAACATTGCAGTCTGCAGCATCAACTCCGAATAAGTATTCACTTAGATTATTAGAAAATAGTCGAGCACGATGGTTCCCCTGTAAAGAATTACTCTAAAGGTTTTTATTCAAAACGTATTTGAGGTTTAAAAACGTTGAAAAGAGCTTTTGCATGCTGTGAAATCTTGAACCATAAGCCTCACTCTGAATAAATAAAACCAGGGTTATCATTGGGTCAGGGTTACCTGCTCTAGTCCGTCTAGGTGGTCCTCGTAGATCTGGAGCTCCCCTCCATAGCCCTTCTGGAAGCTCCGTCCCTTGGGCATCTCCACGTCCATAGGACAGACGTACTCCTCACTCTCCTCCTGCCTCTTCCTCCTCAGCGTGCCGAATCCACCAAACGTCTTCTTGGGCTGGGGGAAGCAGAACAGGAAGTAGAAATGATTAATCAATATTTCAATAAAATTTTTTTTATCAATAATATCAATAATCAATAATAAATCAATACGCAGAGCAGGAAGTAGAAATGATTGAATTCATATTTTTTATTTAATGTGTGACTACACAATATCACTCTAGATGCAAAAACATATATATTATTGAATTGTTGCTCAGCCCAAAATCTTTACCTCCACTCAATCACCAATAAAACAAATATCACTAGAATCTAAAAGCAAACGTTCCCACTAGGTGTGACCTACCTTGACCTTGGCCGTGGCGGTCAGCAGCACGTAGTCTGGGTTCTCCAGGCTCTCCTGTTTGAGCTGCTGGGACTCCAGGCCGACCAGCACGTTGAAGTGGGTTGCCAGGTGACGCCGCAGTAGCGTCTTGTTGGGGGGGATGTTGAGCAGAAGAGCCATGGTCTCCACGTTGAAGCGTGGCTCCAGAACCTGAGGGTACCGGAGGAGGAGGAAGGGGGTCTTTATCAAAATATAACCCTATTATATTATTAATATTATAATTAATAATGAAACTTGATGTGGAAGTTCTCCAGTTTCTCAGAAACATAAAAGACAGATGTACTCTAGCAGTACATGCAGCTTTTGGAAATGATAGCCTTGTTTTTGGGCTTGTATCGTAACTACAGTAAAGTTGAACCCTAACCTCTGACCCCATCAGTCTACATTAGTCATTTAGGAGAGACATTTATCTAGAGCGACTTACACTGAATACAGAGCACCGAGCAATATGTACAAGTAAGCTGTGGACATTGGGGGAATCGAACCCAGAGCCTTTTGGAGGGCTGGGACTAGACAAAGTCCCTCGCCACTAAGTACCCTATTAACTCATCATGTATCTCACCATGAGGCCCCCGTGCACCCCGCTGCCCCTCAGGTTAGGGGCGTACTCCGCCAGGTCCACGGACCGCAGCCACTCCATCACCCGGTGGTTGGTCCACTGTGAGACCTCCGCTGGGGAAATGTTGTTCTGGGACCAGGGGAGGGGAAAGAGGAGATTATTACACAAAGTTGTGTACATCGTAGCTGTACAGTACACAAACCAATTCCCAATACCTTTTTTTATTTTTATTTATATTTTGCATCTTCTGTCTTCGAGTACATAGCGCTATATAAAATAAAATATTATTATAATTACTTTAGTGTGTATACCTATGTATATTAGCTCATAAATAATACAATATATTCACCATATTTACTATTTACCATCAGAATAATAAGCACTATAACATTTACATGCATTAAATCACCCATCCCACGCTTCCTTTGCTTACCTTTTATTTTGACTTTTTTGTCTTTTACATACATATTTCTTTCTAAATCATTTTCTTTTTTTACATTCTCTCTGCTCAGCGTATACTTTACCTTCTAACTACTAATGCTGTTGTGACAATCAAAGTCCCCTGCTGTGAGGGCATCAAAGTGTGTATAAGTAATGAGGCTGACCTCGTCGGAGGGCCGGCGGCGGAGGCAGTTGGGCTGGTAGCAGTTGAGCCGCAGCACCTGGATGGCCCTCTTGATGCTGAGGTGGTGGAGGACGCTGCCCACCTTCAGGGGGAGCAGGTCGTCCTGAGGAAACAAACATTAAGGGGTAAGTCAACCCCAAAATCACCGTTTGTTTGGGTCTCACGAAGTTGGTGAACATTTCAGTGTTATTTTTGACAAAAAGTTCAAAAGTCTGTATAACGTCTGCTACTTCTGGCCAAAAAACGCTTTTCAAGAGTGGTCGTTTTCTATTGGCTGCACACCATGCTCGAGTGAGGTACGTTTTGACGCCCTTCACACTTGCTACTATGGAACCCAATGCGTCCGTTTTTTATAAAACCTTTACGACTGCTCAGATCACTTTTTTGAAACTCGTAGGCGGAAGTTCTCCTGCTGGGGGTTTACTTACCGTTTAACTTAAAATGGAGGAATCATACATACAAGCTGCAAAAGTTACACTCTTGTTTTGCCATACGATGCATGATCTCCATAAACTGTTATTGACTCCACAGAGAACACAGTTCCATCGGTAAAGAGGCACTGATTGGTCCAGTAAGAGGCTACAATAATAATATCACAAGCCATGTAATATTTTTTTGATTTTCTGAACAATAAGATGATCTTAGAGATCTCTATTGGGGATTACTAGATTATGTGTCAATTAATATAGTTTCACTATGGAAAAATACAAATCTTAGCCACATTTTCTATAAAAGTAAAGGATGGGAGTCAGAAGTGACTAAATACTATCATTTTTAAGAATTTCAGCCACTCAGAGTGAGTGGGGAAACACACAACCCCAGCCTGATGATAGGAGGCCCATCATTACAGCCAGTCATCCATGCTCATGCAGAGCACTCTGACACTGACTCCAGACACTCACCACGGTCATGTAGTGCAGCATGCGGCCGTCCACCCTGCCCTCGTCAAACTGGGTCTTGTACTGGGGCAGGCCAATGTCGTCCAGCCACCCTTAACACACAGTGGATGATGGGGGGGGGTTAAGTGTTTAGTGAAAGGACAGTGTGCATGTTAAACACACAGAAGCATTTGTTAGAGTCAGTGAACCCAAAATTGTGTTTAGAATGTATTATTGTGTTAGAATGTATGATCTTAAATGTAGTAGTCTATGCTATTTTGTCATCAAAAATAATACTACATACTGATTGCATAGAAAGTTGACATTGCATATATTTTTACGCAACCTAGTACTGGTTTGGACCGCACAGCTACACAGAGTTTTCTGCATAGGTCAGGTTTACTGCAAGCATTCACAAAAAGGATCACAAAATTGCCGTGAAACGTAACCATGGGGATAATCTGGGATCCAGCAGTCCTACTATGTTATAGCAGAACTTCTGGGGGGAGACAACTAATTTGCACGAGTGGATGAAGCTTTCAGAAGAGGATTTTAATAAGTGTATTTCTACAGTGGCCAGTCTACACAGTGTTGATTTGAAACCTCTAGACCCTTTTTTTTAAATAGTTTACTACTGCTGGCACTTACAGATCCAGCAACATGATTGGTTGGAAAAAAATATGAAGCAAAAGAAAGTGAAACACCCCGTTCACCAGATCTGAGCTCCTTGAGCTCGTCTGTCCTTCCTAGAACCCTCAGCCCAAAAACACTTTTTACACTTCAATTAATCAGGTTTTTGTCATTACATTTCTTTACTCTAGTGTGTGGGGACAAAGCCAGTTGATTATATGGCGGTTTAGCATCTTAACATCTCAGGACGACTGTTACTGGTACTCACTGGTCACCCAGTTGTAGTCCAGCTTGCCCTTGTTGTCCTCCTCCTCCGAGCCCAGCGCCTGTAGAGCCAGCTGCAGCTTCTTCCTGTGAAGAGG
>OMNO01065580.1:0-10569 GCA_900303215.1 Trachyrincus scabrus
GGTCAAAGGAGTCAAATACCGGTCGGAGCTTCAAGACAGTAGTTGCAGACTTCAGCAGATGCCCTACGCCGGCTATGGACAGCAGCTGTCGGACACAGTGCCTTGGGCTGAAGTCTAAAAGCTCAACAAGTTGGGGGTGTTTGGTGTTTGGAGAGCGTAGAAGTGGAGGAAATTGGAGAAATGGAAACAAAACAAAAATTGGTTCAAAACCCAACATATTTCTGCAATGTTTGGTAAACAAACAAAACTAAACTAAAGTTACATAGATTACCATAATCTCATAAACGTCGGTGACGTAGTGCAATTAGCAAACAAAAAAGTGTTTATGCCAACATAAGGACAGTTAGTACCACGACCTCTCCCTTAAACATGCCATGCTACTTTTACTTAGCCTAGCTTAATGCTGCTGTTCATATGGTACGATGCACAGGACCATTCCCACACATACAAAACCAGCATATGGCAACATGTTCCTTTCATCGATATAAAATACAGAGAGCTTGCTTGAAGCAGCTGGAAATATGTAGCCCCAAACTAAACCTGGAAAATGTAGCAAAAGTACGTAAGCTTGTTGGCAGTTGTAGCCAACGGTGCAACGAGGGGAGCGCTAAACTACAGGAAAATTCAATTTTGTCTGGTTCTGACCGCAGGGCGCTGTGCGCTGCAGTGATGGAAATCAATGCTGTGTTCTATATTTGTGTCACAAACCTGCCGTTCAGCCTCTGCAAATCCAGGTCAATAGTGAATGAAGTATATGTGTACCTTTAGGAATTGATGAGTTGCACTCTGCACAGGATGAGATAAAACTAGCTGGAAGACCGTTTAGGGACCTCTACTACCACGCAATAGGAGATTCATTCATTACAGAAAAAAGCCGCCCCAAAATTGACTTTGAATGCTATTTCCAAGCTGTTACCATGACTCCAAGCCAGCAATATGTATGCCAGCTGATTTGGACGAAACAACTATTTGCAGTTGACTGAGCCCAGTCTCTCCTCCTGTTGAAATACACAAATGGCCTTGCTTTATGTCTAACCATGTTTTCCAACCTGGTTAATAATGTTCCATTCATATTTAATATTGATAAATGATGCCCACCGCATGATATTCCCTCTTTGCAGTTTGCTTTGGAAACACGTCTCAGTCCTCTCTATTTACTGAGCCATATTTCCTAATCTTTAGTGGACAGACTGACACTCACAATCACACAAAAGTGTGGAAAATCCCAGCAAAAAGTTGGATCGGAAACATAAGGAGACTCATTGGACTGTCATCAAGACGACCAATGAAAATCCAGGAGAACTGAGGTTTTATCTCCCGGAAGCGCTTTCCGACACCAACATCTTAGTGTGTACATGTTTACAATCAGGTTGTTGTTTTTTCCGGGTGGAGTCGACAGGTTCAGTCACTTGAAGTTCAGAAACAAACTATTTTTCTTTAGTAAATTAGCATCATGCTAAAATGACCAAGATGTGACCAGGATAATGAACCTATTCTCTAGTTTACCGGTAACAGCTGCACGCAAATACACAGTATTTGCGTCATCATCATCATCATCATCATCATCACCACCATCACCATCATCATCACAGCAGCATCAAACAGGCCCTGAGGCAGGAAGGTGTCAGAACACTCACATAAGGCTTTCTACTTGTTTGTTTATGTCTTTTTTTCCACTGTCTGACTGGATGCAAGGTGGGGAGGTGGGTGACGTGTGGGCAGAGTAGCTGGTAGGGAGAAGAGGGAGGCGAGAGTGGCAGCATGACTGGGAGAGGGGGGAGAAACAGGAGAGAGAGCGAGAGAGAGAGAGAGAGAGAGAGAGAGAGAGTGGGGAGTGGGCTCAGGGTTCAGGTGGATTGTGAACCTGGAGGAAGTTGATCTCGTGTTCCCGTCTTTAATAAGAAGAAGGGATGTCATGGCAACAAAGCCATCTGCAAACTCTGTATAACCTGTATAACCCTAACCCTCCACATGTTTTCTTTCTGCTGGGGTGTATACTACTAAAGCAGATTAAAATAATACATATTTAAATGAGATGTAGTTGTAACAAAGCCAGCTGTTGTCTGTATCTTTTTAGTGTTCTATTATGTCAAATTGAATCAAAAAACGTTTGTAGAGGCTCGACCAGGACGTCTCTAAAAGGACCAGACCGACACATAAAATAGGACTGGCCTTTATCGGGCTATTGGGCATATCATGTTTAAAGCACTTTATCATTTTATTTCATGCATCGTTTTCTGTAGAGCCTCATGGCACATTAAAACACGGACTCCGCATGGCTGTGTGGCTATCGGTGAGAGCAGCTGTCTGCAGCCAGCGGTGTGAACGGGAGATAACCCTGAGAGGCCCGGGCAAACCCCACGTGGAAACCCTGCCTCCATGTTTAGGAGGGCCATTAAAGCAGATAAATGTAGGCAAGGATTTAGAAGCGATAGCATCAACGGATTCTCCTCCGGCACACTGTCCTCAGGCAGGACCGCACACGTGCACAAACATGCATGCATCCATGCACGACCCCGTACAGACTCGCGCGTGCACAACACTTGCATGCACGCACACACAGTACACACATACGCACAAAGACAAACAGACTCACACACATTTACACACAGATTTACCATCAGAACATTGAAGTCCCACAACAGACTCAATTTTATGACCCATGGCCTATCAATAATTATTATATAGCAGGGGTTCTCAAACGTATTACTCAAAGGTCTGCATCTGATTTATATTCAAGGTCAGCGGTCCGGTTTTGTTCAGTTAGGCTATTGTTTAGGGCAGGGTACTTTGTAATTCACCTATTGTGTAGAAATATTGACCAAACCATAGAGAGCCCGTCTCCTGGGCAGGTAAACAAAAGTGCCAATATTCTTACAACTACATTTACACTAGTTGTAGAAATTGTGTACTAGAGAAAAAAGACATTCTGTATATGCGATTTAGGAGCTGATAGCAAATTCTCCAGTGTAAAATGAATGCGTGAAGCAACAACACACAACACTCTTTCCAGCAGTTAATGTCGCCATGACAACGATGTCAACAATATGGAAATAAGCCACATTAAAACCACACTCATCCGGGGACAGGATTGCTGTGAATGATCTCCAGCTACACTGTATATTCAACGTCACTAACAACTTCTTGATCAATAGAAAATGTATTTCAAAATAAAAAACTTTACACTTAACGTATTATTGTATTCATAACACAAGGTATGGGCTGGGTCCAGATTGACTTGCCGTTCGGTCCGGATGCAGACCGAGGTCCTGACTTTGAGAAGTCCTGTTATATAGCATCATCATATTGTCATTTTAATCACACTAAAAGTAGATATATCATAATAATAATAATAATAATAATGTCTGCTACAATGTCTGGCTGCTAATAATAGCCCGAGATGACTCAGATCTTCACAGCTGCTTGGCATCCATCATGTACCACAAACCCATCTGTAAAGTCATTAGCCTTGCACTATAGCGTTGTCCCATAGAAACACACCCACACACCCACACACACACACACACACACACAAATCACAATAAAACGTGAACAGGTTTGCAATCAAAGTTACAATGCATTAAAGCTTGGCTAATCATTAGAAAGCTGCCTGCTGGATACCCCTGAGGGTTGATAGCTGTCAGACTCTGTGATTACCCTCTCGACTGTGGTTAACTATGACACTGTTAAATAGCTGCCTGGTCCCTAAACTGGTGAACCATGTGTTTTTAAATTCTAGGAATGTAAAGGCAATAGGGACACTGAAGAATATGCGGACAACCTTGAGGACAACCAGGACTGATGTATATGAGGACTTGAATGTATATGAGGACCTTGAAGATTGTGTGAGGACAATTACGGACTCATGTTTTTGAGGACATTGACGATTGTGTGAGGACACACACAATAAGGACACAATAAGGTCCCCATATTGCGAGGAGCTCCAGTACTCCCATGTGTCTATTAACATACTAACCCCCCACTCGCCCCATCGAGGCGTCTTCATCATTCTGCAGTTTTTTGTGCAAATTACATTGACGGCATTTTTTTTTCTTTTCCATGATGGGATGCCTGCTGTAGGTCACAACGCAATCATTCCACATCATTAAGGATGTCCAAAGTCATTTCCTGTTTTCTTCAGCAACAGCTGGTCCGGAAAAGATGGCGGTGGTGATTTGAAAAAAGGCTGTCACAGACATTCAGAAAGATCTCTTGGTAGTCTCAGTATGAGAATGATTAACACAGCAATACCAAGCGCACAACAATTATTAATAGTACTGTGACCCATGTCCCAAGAATACTGAATCGCCGGCACAAAATGTGGACAGAGCTCATCATCATCTTTATTTTCAGCCATAATCGACAGGGGTCATTGAGGGTGTGTGTGGCAGTTTCCCCTGCCACATGCCATCTACCATGGCTTTATAGGGCTTCTCCAACAGCAGGACACAGGCAGATGATTAAACCGGTTTATTGTAAAGTTTGCGGTGGTTTGAACAGGCAGAGCAGATGGTACATGCTAGCGCTCCTCTCGAGTGTGTTTGCTGGTGGCTGGTTTAACCTGTGGGCCTGATTGGCCCACAGGTGTGCAGCCTCACCCTGCAGCCCCAGAGTCTAATCGGTCTGACTCAGACCAGGTGAGGCTGCTTAAACCAGCCACCAACAACACACACTCCACAGTGTGCTAAGCGTGTCGCTGTCTGCACCCTGAGCTGAATAACTGAGGCGTGTTTTCTTAAATCTTCCTAAACATGAATGAAACACTTCTCAAGTTTGCTGAATGTTAACTTATGTTATGTTAATGTTAACTTCGCAAAAAACAAACAAGCTCTTTATGGAAGGAAAGAACAAACAGACGTGGGAAGAAGACGTTCCAAAAGACAAAGCTCGAACCAAACAGCTGGAGTGTTTGTTAGATAGACATCTGGAACGCCTTATTAGCCGTATTTCTTCCCCCTCTCTCGAGCCACGATACCGACTGGCGGTTTCCCTGCCCAGTCGTACCTCTGACCCCAATTTCAGGTGAGAAGCAGTCCCAGGCACACTTCAAGGAGGGACCCCCGCTCCAGTGATTAATATCACAGCGTTTCAAAAGGACAACCGAAGGACAATCACTCGTCCAATTTCTTGCATGTGTTAACAATGTCACATGCATTCCCTCAATCGGATCAAATGCTTCCGTAATTTTTATTCCGCCTGTTTGTGGAAAAAAAGTGTCATAAGGGAAGTTCCACTGGCCTTCACAGCAGTTAGTGGACTGGGATGACCACCAGGATCCCCCAGGGCCATTCAGCAGCAGTGGTGAATGTTCTTAGTTTCTTTAGCTAGTTAATTATATGGTATAAACATATGCCATTTGGTGGACACTTTCATTCACAATACCACAAGAGCGTACACTTAAAATGGGTGGACCCAGTGGGAATCGAACCAATAACCTTGACATTGTTAATGCCATGCTCTACCGGTTGAGCTAGTGAGCTAGGCTAGGATCTGCAGTTCATGATGATGTCTACAGGGCGTTGACATGTTGCAGTGCATTGACACAGACTTTAGCCTTTGCGTTTGTCTAAATAGGCAGTGGCGTTTCGGGCATTTGCGACAGAAGTCGCATTGTGCATCACGATGACGTATGCATTTAAATTATTCAGTTGTATGTTATGATCCACATCACAAGACACAAATACCAAAATTGCAGGTAGTTGTGAAATCACATTTCCCGTGCCTTGGCAGAAATGGAAAGGTGTCAGAAATGTAATAGATATTTAGTCTGTCTCATCTAGTACTATAGTAGAAAATATCTGATGTTACTGATCATACTGTCATGAAAATACACTCTGAAAATATATAGATATCATGAATATACTTGTATATGAAATGACTGCTGAACAACAAAGCAAGGTTCACCTAATCTTTTCATGAAGTTCTGAATGTAGAGTGAATGTATGAACGGTCAAACAAAGAGCATTTAGCAGTTTATCTTCATCAAGTATGCAGCGGGGCCAATCAGGACGGTGACCCTCAGAATTCACTCCATTGACCTGAATTACTTATGGTTTCCATTTAAAAGCGAGCAAATTTACTCTCATTGTTTGACACAATGAAGCATCAGCACCCCCATTTTCATTAAACCTACGTGGGACACTGTATTGAACTATTGGCATTTTAAAAAAAGGAGAGCTGATTAATTATACGGTGAATAGGGATATGGTCCAGAATAACTTAGTATAAATGTTCCATTACAGCTACTACAGAGGATAAGTAGGTCTCCGTCACTTTGCATAAGGTGTTAGCGGTGGCTTGTACATGATATCAGTATTGAAGAACGGGTGAAATTCTTCATACATAGTGGTTTGTGGTAGTTTATGAGAAAGTATTATGTAATATAGCTAAATATGAATAGAGGATTTTGATCATATGTTGAAATCAGAGACACAATCGGATTTAACCAGTCAATAGTCTATCAATGTTGGATGTCCCGCAGTGTTATCCCTATCTGAGTCATTGGAATGTTCCGGCACAATGTTTCATCTCAATTTCCACTGTGTGTTCCAAAAAGCTCAGACCTTTTATTAAATCGATTATAATCATATAGTAAATCTTTTCCTTATCAAGTATGGGAATATTTTCAAAAAGCACAACCTTTACCTGGTATCAGGAGAGATATTTTCCAGGCTGTGGTCAAGTAGAACTGCAATCTGAAATAAGTCAGTTGTTTTTAACGTGGAACACTGAGTTTGGTTCCACCTTATTGAGTAATTCTGAATAATCAAATGACGTTGACTGTTTAGATTTTCAAAGAATGTGGCTGCCAGTTCACTGTTTGCATCATCATGTTTTTTTCTTTTCTTTTCTAAGAAATCAATGCTTTTTTCCATAAAAAAAAGCCACTCCACCGCATGTGTTTCTGTTTTAAATGCTGTTTATTACCATGAGATTATGCCCCTGCAGCGTCGTCTATTCTCTCTACGTGCGCTCAGGGAGAAAGACAGCAATTCCTAACGTCAGACTCAACTCAAACACTTGCAGTTAATACGAATGCGATGCAAACCAGAGCAGTGAAACTGCCCCACTGACTTCAAAAGGACCTATCTTCACACTGGCTCTCTCACTCACTATGAGCAAACCAATAACAATTTGTACATCTGAAGAAGTACTCCTTTTTGATTATTTTCAGAACTGTGGTCACTCTTTATTTCCAGCCCCCCTACTGCTTGACGAAAACACTTTTATTAACATCTGTTTACAACGCTTATTTGAAATTCCATTTCACTTTCTGCAGCAGAAACAATATCAGTAGGAGTGGGTTGTATGATCGCGAGACAACTAGTAAAGTACTATATATAATACTATATAATTCGATGTATTGTAAGTACTCATGATGTCACTTCTCCCGGGAACCACATGTTGTGTAGCAATCATGTACAGCATCAATACACATCAAACCTTGTCAAAAAAATCCCACAGCTCACTTGAATACCACATATGTACAGACATTTTCCACGACTCCACCACCTGTAATGGCTCAGGTCCCAGAGAGAGAGAGAGAGAGCGAGAGTGAGAGCGAGAGCGAGAGTGAGAGCGAGAGCGAGAGAGAGAGCGAGAGCGAGAGAGAGACTTTGTTCGCGAAAGGGGCGAAGCTGATGTCTTATTCCTGATGCCTGCCAGGTCACCCATTCCATTTTGCCATATTTGCTCATTCCACATGTGGTCTTATTGGCTTGTGGTCTTTCAAGCTGCCCACTCCATTACCAAGCTGTCCAGCAGAAGGGTTGAAGGTTTTTTTTTTATCTGGTACCCAACAGGCATTTTAATTTGGTCATGCCGGCTGCCAGATGCCTTCAAAGTGTTATTGACTTGGGCTCTCTTGAGATGTGGCAACTAAGATGGGGTACACACATGAGAAATATGGCAGGGGGAGGTTGGGTCTTCTCAGAACATACCAGGTGCACCTGTTTCTTTTGGAAAACACAAAGGTTGTATAACTGCTAATGAAGGTTTGTAGATTGGTGAGCATCAGAGAGCCGATGGAGGAAGGGGAGTTCAGCTTATTGTTGTTGTACAAAATCCACCAATACAAGCCGTCCCTATTTTAAACATTAAGGTCACTAATTAATCTTGAGCCTGTGATTCTGTCAGCCAATCTAAGTCTACTCAAAAATACTGTTCTCCGTTTCTTTTACAGTCTTAGAAAGCATATGTCCCCTTATTCCTTTTCTAATATTTCAGAAGGTGCCAACATGTACTGTAATGGCATCTCTGTGGATAAAGTTGTAATTTGTCCAACAATAACCTGATAAAACAATCAACAGCATGTTGACTTGTTACATTTACATTTAAAGGGCCACACCAGTTTACATTTGGATGTATTCCTTTGATCTTTTTTGAGCATAACTGTAACTAGAATAGCTGGTTACATAGCTACATAGCTGGTCATTGCCGTCCACAATGACTAATCCATACATTACTGCCAAATCCATCAGCTTCTTAATGGTTGTGCTCTACTCATGCAATAAATATAACAACAACAACAACAACAACAACAACAACAACAACAAAGTACTGTAATACAACTGCTACTTGAATCAGTTGACAGGCTCTCCTCAGAGGCTTCAAGTGTGTGGCTGTTTATTTCATCTGTTTATTTTCCTCCGGGAGGAAAACAGAGCTCTACATTAAGTTGGATTTCGGGAGGGATAAAGTACAGTGGCGGGAGCGGTCCCAAAGCATTTGAAGCTAGCTAAGTGCCAGCGATGCATGCAGTGAAACCTTAACATTAAATTGAAGGATTCTGCATTTTTCTGTACTTTGTCTTCCATATTTCATATGGACTTTTATTGGGGGCGCAATTGGTCTGTGGCCATGCGTTGGATACGCATGAAAGATTTGGATGGATCACAGTCCTACAGCAAGCACAATTCTGCATAAAAATTGCACTCATAAATATCACTAACTCTGAGATAGAAGATTATAGCGCAGTGTACAGTGTAGCCCGGGGAACTGCAAACACTGCTCACACAGATGGCAAGAGATTCTCTATTTAGTTATTTAACAGAATATTTTATCCAAAGGAACATAAAGAGCTGGTAGGGCTAAGGCATCTTCCTCAAGGATGCTTACAAGTAGACTACGTCATGTTGGCTAAATTTCAAGCACAAATACAGATAGAGTCGATAGGGATAGGGATAGAGTCGATACGGATAGGGATAGAGTCGATACGGATAGAGTCAGAGTTGATAGGGATAGGGATAGAGTCGATAGGGATAGAGTCAGAGTTGATAGGGATAGGGATAGGGATAGAGTCGATAGGGTTTAGATCTGCAAACTGAGTTTGAACATAACACTAACAAGAGGTTTTGTTTCCAGAGCGCGGGATTTCAGACTAGGAGCGAATGGAAAGCCTGCCTCAGTATTTGGAGGTCTTTATTATCCCTGTGGAAGCGGCGTGCTGGTAGGGTCTGGAATAGACCCTTTCCATAGAGGCAGTAGGACAAACACAGTTGTCGCTCTAATTATGGGTCTACTTTTATGTACCAGCACAGGTAGTAGGCTTAAAGGGGAATTTCACTTTAAAACACTTCTGGGGTCATTTTCATACATACCCGGGCTTTTGTGTGCACCCCAGACAGTTTTTAGGTTGCTTGCTTCAATATTTAGATATTTGATACCCGTGTGAGCCTATAACAACGTGTGAGCCTATAACAACAGCCAGCAAGCTGTCTGACTGTTACCGTAGACATCCTATAACAACAGCCAGCAAGCTGTCTAACTGTTACCGTAGACATCCTATAACAGCCAGCAAGCTGTCTGACTGTTACCGTAGGCATCCTATAACAACGGCCAGCAAGCTGTCTGACTGTTACCGTAGACATCCTATAACAACAGCCAGCAAGCTGTCTGTTACCGTAGGCATCCTATAACAACAGCCAGCAAGCTGTCTAACTGTTACCGTAGGCATCCTATAACAACAGCCAGCAAGCTGCCCCCACACACGACACACAGACCTTCACAGCTGAGCAGGTGAGGAAAGTGCTGTGCAGGCTCCGCCCAGGCAAGGCTGCAGGTCCTGACGGCGTCAGCCCGAGGGTCCTCAAAACATGTGCTGCCCAGCTGTGTGGAGTCCTGCAGTACATCTTCAACCTGAGCATGAGACTGGAGAGGGTCCCTGTGCTGTGGAAGACATCCTGCCTGGTGCCGGTACCGAAGAAGGCGCGCCCCAGCACCTCCAACGACTACAGACCGGTGGCGCTAACGTCCCATGTGTCGAAGTCCTTTGAGAGGCTGGTCCTGTCACTTCTTCGGCCCCTGGTCAGATCATCGCTGGACCCTCTTCAGTTTGCCTACCAGCCGAAACTGGGAGTGGAGGATGCCATCATCTTCCTGCTTCATCGTGCCTACGCCCACTTGGACAGACCCGGGAGCACTGTGAGAATCATGTTCTTCGACTTCTCCAGTGCGTTCAACACCATCCGGCCTGCCCTGCTGGGGAGTAAGCTGACGGCGATGAAGGTGGACTCTTCCCTGGTTTCCTGGATTACGGACTATTTGACGGGTCGACCACAGTTTGTCAGA